>MU759767.1:148712-170551 GCA_026770625.1 Nicotiana glauca | reverse complement strand
GAACCGGCTCAATAACTAGTCCGCAATGCCTTTCCCTCGAGAATCGACCTCCACGGGTGCCAAATCTGATCAAAACCAATAGGAATACATCAAAATAGGCTAATGGAATATAACCCAATCGAAATAACTCTAAAACACCCAAAAACACGAAGTTGCCAAAACCCGAGCCCCGGGTCCGCTTCTCGAAAAATTATGAAATTCACATTTTTGGAATCCTCGTCTCACCACGAGTCCATACATATAAAATTTACCAATATCGAAGTCCAATAGCCCTTTCAAATCATCAATTGAATCTCTCTTAGGCCTTAAGCCCTAACCACCATTTTTACCCCTAAATTCCTTGAATTTTCAGTGATTAATACATGTTTTTACACTACAATAACATAAACCAAGACCAAATATCCTTACCTAATGATCCTCCTACGAAACCTCTTCAAAATCGCCCAAAATCGCCTTAGCTCCCACCCCAAAATGATTTTTAACTCCTGAAAATCGAATACACTGATTCATATAACCCTTCTGCGATTTTCTCTTTTGCGGTCCCTCGACCGCTTTTGCAGGACCGCTTATGCGGCCTTAAGTCCGCTTCTGCGGCTTCACTTAACTCGCACGACCACTTCTGCGGTCTCAAACTGCTTTTGCGGAAGCCGTTTCTGCGGTTACCCTGACCGCTTATGCGGTCTCCACTATATGACCCAGGACCGCTTCTGCGGTAAAAGAGCCGCTTATGCGGTGTCCGCTCCTGCGGAATCCTTTCGCTTCTGCGGTAAAGCCACCCCTCCTCCAGGACCACTTTTGCGATCAAAGAGCCGCATCTGCGGAACCGCTCCTGCGGTCCTATTTCCGCAGATGCGGAAATACCAGAAGCTTTAAGAACAGACCTGCAATTTTACCAATTTCCTTCCGTTTAACCATCTGAAACCATCCTGAGGCCCCCGGGACCTCAACCAAAAATACAAACCCACTCTAAAACACGATACGAACTTGTTCCAATCCTAAAAACATGTACTTTAACACAAAAATCACCAAATTACCATGGATTCAAGCCTAAGTTTCCTTAAAACTTCCAAATCTCACATCCAATCAAAAACCCGAATAAACGACGTCCGAATGACCTGAAAATTTGCAGACATATCCAAAATTACTTAACGAAGCTACTGAAACTCTCGAAATTCCATTCCGACACCGGGATCAAAATCTCACCTATCAATCGGATTCTACCAAAATTCCAATTTCGCCAATTCAAGCCTATTTCTACACCGGACCTCCAAATTCAATTCTGATCGCTCTCCTAAGTCATAAATCACCTCCCAAAGCTAACCAAACCATCGGAATTCACATCCGAGCCCTCTAGCCACATAGTCAACTTCCGGTTGACTTTTCTGAAATAAACTCCCTTCTAAGAGGCTAAATGCCTTATTTCCAATCAGAATCAGTCCAAATTCACCCGATAGACTCTAATACTGATATAGAACATGAAACAACAAAATAAAGGGGAAACGGGGTGGTAACACTCGTGACGACGGGCCGGGTCGTCACATTTTCTTTTTTGTTTTTGATTTTGTCTCTTTCATCTTCTGTGTCTTCTAGCCGCATGCTGTAGGTTTGCAACCTTAGGTGTTCTCTTCTTTTGTTTAGTGTTTAATTGCCTTAGTTTTAGTAGGTTAATTAGAGTGTGTTGGAATTTCATTATTTGGAGTTTAACTTTAATTGCATGAATTTAGCTTAATTAGGATTCATTTTTAAGTTTGATACCTAAAACGATTTTTTTGTTTCTTCCATGTCTTCATCTCATGTTTATGTTCAGTTTTTGCTTTAGGTTAATTAACAAGTTATTTAGTCTATTTGTTTAACTGTCAAAATTGGTTGTTTAATTGTTTAAGTTTTCAAAATGAGTAGGTTAAATTCTAGGTTTTCTTTGCAGTTTCACTTTAATCTTGGTCTAATTTTTGTTTAGCTATATTAGTCGGTAAATTCAGTTTTTGCTTAGGGTTAATTAGATAAATACTTCTATTTACTGATTGATTTAGTTTTTAGGTTTAAATTGCAGCATCATGATTCTGTTTGGCATTTTGATTTGGATTTTTGATGCCTTCTGGTCTTATCTTTGTTTGCCTTGCTTTGTAACTCTCTAGGAATTTTTAGGGGCTTAATTAAAATAAAAGAAAAAATCAAGGGGATTTCAGAACTTAAAAAAATAAATATCTAAAAAAGAAAGTTCTAGAAGGTACTAGCTGTCCAAAATTGGTTTTAAAAGATGCTAAAAATGGACAGCTAGACATTTTATCCTCTGTCAATATGTTGTACTATCTAAGAATTAAGGTAGAATTTTCTTTGATGCCATTTAGGATATACACTTTATAAAAAAAATTGCACTCACACGGAGGATTTTTCATTAGCATTTTCTGCATTTTAAAAGGTTCTGAAAATAAAAACTTCTTTAAAACCTTTTTCGGCTAGAACATTAGTGGCCTAATTATAATTTCTGGGCTGGTCTTCTATTGATGACTCTGATTTTAAGAGTTCTGGTTGATGGCTTTTAATTTCTTGCCTCTGGTTTAATTCTGGGTGTTGTTTGTTTGGGGTTTTTGTTGCTGCTCCATTTTTCTATGTTTTAGCCAGCTTTTCATCTATTTGTTACTTGTTTTTGTTGCAATTTTGTTCAAGGTATTGACCTCAGCCTTTCTCCATATAATGATTTGTTGAAATGATATAAGACTAGAGCTGCAAATTATATGTGGAAAAAATAAATATCTTTTCACGCTAGTTGTAGTTTTACATTGATATGGATCTGATTGGTCTTTATTATGTGAGTGTAAATGCTTGGAGTAATTTGGTATGAATGGCCTAGTTAATACATGGATGCTTTGTAGTTTCCATCTTGAGAATAACCTTGTTTTGAAGATGCTTCTTAAGCCAAATATTTTGCCTCTTAATGTTGATTCTGGATGTTGTTCATTAAAGTTATGTCTTCCCTTATTCTTCTATTAAGTGAATAATACGTTGTTTATTTGATGTCATTTGGGTTTTGTTTGCTAACCATGAGCTATAACCTGTGAATTTAGCCACTAGTTTGCCAAATCAGCAGGTTCAAAAGCTAAGAGTTGAAATTCTACTATTGGTAGCATGCTGGATCTGTGTGTTCATGTGTGTTGATACCCAATTTTTTCCTATTTATTTTTTTACCCAAAATATTCTCAAAAAAAAAATTTACATGCATATATAAGTATGCCCAAGAATTTTTGATATTTTTCTAATTTTTAAAAGCTTTTAAATATTATTTTTTTATTTGTTTTAACAGTAAAAAAATCCAATAATTATTCCAAAAAAAAAAAACTATCATTCTGGCGTGCAATTTATTTCCTTCCTGATATATCACAATATAATTAAGTTAATTTTTTGCATATTTTTTTATAAATCTATTTGATATTTTAAGCTAAAAATTGCATAAAACTGCAATTATAGCCTATATTGCGATTAATAGTATTTTACAATTTTAAAATTGCTTCTAGTATTTTTAAATAAATATTTATATATTATTAATCAATTTATTACTTTTAATTGGTTTTAAAAAATTATTTTAACTATTTTAATTAAATTAAAAGGGGAAAATTAGCTATTTAACGTATAGCCCATTTACATTCCAATTATAGCCACATTACAGCCCCAATTCGAACCCAATTTCAACCGGCCCAATTTTAAAATCAACCCAATCCATAACCCAATTAAATAGCCTACCGGATTCCCCCCTTTAATCACAACCGTTGATCTAGAAGAACAACGACTCAGATTAACCCTTTCCTTTTTAATTCACCGACTACCCCCAACCCTAATTCATTTCCACCCTTCAGCCGCCCTTGAACCTCCAAACTCTCTCAAGGTTCTTCGGAACCCTAGCCTCCCCTTACCTTGTTCCACTATGTTTTCACCGGAATCCATGGCTTCTCAGGCTACGGACAGCCTATACTCACCTCTTACATGCCTGTTTCTCGAAGGTTCGAGGCCAGAACTCGAGGGTCTTCACTCAGACCTTCACCGATTCGAGGATTCCGGCCATCTCCGGCCTTGCTCCGGCGGCTCTTGGTCTTCTGAGCCTGATTCTTACCTCATCCGACTTAGATCAGACATTTTCGAAGCCTTTCTCATCTCTAGGGTTCATCTAAAACCCTAACTATTGAGGTTTTATCCAATTATTTTTAGATCTGTTACATATTTGCACTATTGCTTAAGTTTCTTAAACGTTTTCTCCGATTTTCTGTCAAAAGTTAATTCTTTTTTATTAGGGTTCTGGAAAAGGTTCTTAAAAATGTTTCTGACTCTTCTTCTTCTTTTCTTGGTGAATCAATCCCTGTTATGTCCTTATTTGCTCTTTTTTTACTCGCATGTTTTTTGTGTATTCTTATATTTGCTGTATTATGAAGTTTTTCTGTTGTTTTCCGTTCTGTTTCCTACTGGTTTCAATATCATGCTCTCACATGCCTATCTTGTGTGTTTCTTTACTATGTCTTTCCTACTGAGTTTTAGTTCTTTGTTTGCCTTTACTGGACTTTGTCTGGGTTCTTTCTTGATGTGTTTCATCGACTGTTTCCTTAAGTTTACACTAACTAAACTAGTTTAAATTCCAAGCTTTTCTTGAAACTTGTTCCCTGTACTTCAAATCAGTTTCTATGTTCTATTTTCCTTGAACATGCTATGGTGCTTGTATGTTTCTCATGACACTCTGAAAGATGTCCCCAAGTCAGTTTCAATAGCTTGCCTTCTTATCTCTGTATTGATTTCGAGGTTAAAAACCCTAGGATTTGGGGTTGTTTTTTGGCAAGTTTGGTTTTATGTTTGGACAAGGGTTCTACTTTGAAACCTTGAACTCTCAGACTCACTTCGAGTTTATGAATTGAATTTGAACTTTTTCTGCGTTTGTGATTTTGAAACCTTTTTGCTAGTCTTTCGTAATTAGCATGACATTCTTCTTGCTTGACATGTTATGTGTTTTATATATGAGAACTTCTCTTTCAAAGGTTTTGCCAACTGTTAATTGATTCTGAATCCCTTTAATGTTGCTTACTTGATTGTTACTGATTTTTCCTTAAATTAATACTCTCATTTACCTCTCTTCTGACTCGAACATGGCTTTCAGCTTGGTTCTTTTACTGGCTGTTCTACTGATTCCCTTTCCTTGTTTTCAAAAATCAAGTACCACTGGACTTTTACCTTAAATATCTTCTATCTATTTACCCTTATTTGTCTGCTCTGCACAAAATATTTACTTGATCTCCTTCCTTAAATAACTTCTGCCCATTACTGTTTAAATTTGAACTCCTTAATTAAAGGAAGTCCATATACTGATTGATTTTAATTGGTACATAGTTCTATAATTACTACTAAACTATGTTTCTTGCATTATTTTCTACACCTATTTTTAATTATAAATATCCCTGCTCTTTCACTAACACACACGATTTTTAAGCATACAGAAATCACAACTCTCTTCTACAAACCTATACTCTTGCCTCTTGATTGCACTTTGGCTTCCACAAGTCTACTGTTTCTCCCTACTTGCTTCTTTGAAATGGTATGCCCTAAAATTTATTTTAGTATCTCTCCCAACATGTTTATTTACAGTCTTTTCATCTATGCTTGCCTTCAGTTCTCTGCAAATTTAATTTTAGAGTATATATGTGTTGTTCCTGTTCTTTCTCTATTTCTTTGTTGATAGTGTAAATAATTGCTCTGATACCCTTATTCCCCTATTTGTGCTGAGTTAAGTTATGGCCTGGCAGCATCCTAATTGCTGTCAAGGGCTGAACCTGACCTTCAATAAGGTCTAACTCCTAATTTTTAAGGCTGACAGGCTGGTCAGGGGTGTGCCAGCAGCCAGTTGCTAGGCATGACCACTAGCCTGCCCTGACTCCCCCTAATTCCATTTCATTTAAGTTACATTTACTCCTAATCTTTAAGTCCCGCCCCTCTCTTATGAGCCTTGCTTTGGGAACCTTGAGTTCCCTCTGAACTTGGACATTTGAGGGCTGGCCCTTCCACACTGCACTATAATCTGTTCTGCAATGATATTTACGGTGTACGCATTGCTTGGAACTCTTAAAGTCCCTTGGACTTTGACACATCCCAAATAAGAGAAAGGCTTTGAAAATCCGATCTTGGAAGTTGGTTTATCTCATATTATTAGACTTTGAGTCTGGAGATGTATTTTATTATTTCTTTGATTCACTTGGTCTGTAATAAGCGTTGTAATAACTATTGGGGTGTAGTGAAAAGGGATAAGGGATATAAATCATTTTCATAGGGTTATTACTTTCAAATTCCGCCTAGAAATCATGTTTATAGGTTACCATTTCAAATTCTGCATTTCACATAGAAATCATGTTCATAGGATTATTATTTTCCAACCCTGCATTTTCACGTAGATACCATGACTATAGGGAAATACTGCCTCTGAAATTTTGTATCTTCATATAGTTAATTACTGAAATTCTGCATCTTCATATTATCTATTGAAATTCTACACCTCATATAGATATCATGTTCTTAGGCTTCTTCTGCAATTCCACATAGATACCATGTTCCTAGGATTTTTTGCCTTTTTGTATAGATGCCATGTCTATGAAAGTCTGCATATCATATAGCTAATCTGCCTATAGGACTTCCTAAATTTTTGCATGCGCATCTGTCATTAGGCAAATCCACTTATAGGATCTAAAAATAATCAATCACATATAGATGACCTGCCTATAGGATTTCTGCATAACAAAATCAGTAACGCCTAGAAAGCATGCCTATAGGAGTAACCAACTAAATCTGAATTGCCCACTCGCCTTTTAAATCTAAAATCAGTGGTAATTCATCTAACACTCGCAGAACTCATGATCTGGTAACCACTAATAACTTTTTTGCAATAAGTTTGTTCCCCCCCCCATCTCTTAATTAATAGATATCATTCCTATAGGTCATGTTTAACACAGAAAAATGGTTAAATAATTAATCAACTATCAATGTTCTCCAACTACATCTAAGCAGGACTAATTCGGACTCCCTATCTGGAAAATATGCGGTAAATCAATTCTTCCTACGCTAATTTTAATCAAGGACCTAAACATTATGTGTAAGACATGTTAAACAATTCGTTTCTTTAAGTGGGGAGGCCTACTTGAGCCTTTAATTGTTCTTATTTCACCATTAACTGCTTTATGTGTTTTGGTTGTCGCCCTAGAATTTTATCCTTCTAAAACCTCTGAAAAGCCAAGCTCCCTCCTTTTAGGTTTAGTAGTCCTAAACTCCTTTGAGACTAATAGGTGGGACGGGTAATAGCATGCGGTAAGTAACAATACCATCCCGCGCTTAATACCTTAACGGGTGGGAAGGGTAGACATGGAGATGATGATCACACGATAACACCATGCGTACGATTGGTTACCGGTATTATGTGGATGATCCATGTGTTTTACAAACCTAAGACCTCTTTCCTTTATGTAACCTTATTTAATATCCATAAAATTATGTCTTTTCAACTACCCAAAACTCCTCTTTAATTTTACTGTATTACTCATTTTCTTCTAAATTTTTCTTCTTTGTCTTGATTAATTTTCTGCATTTAGAATCTCCCCTCAAACAAGTTGTAGATCTTGATTCCAACATGCTTGTCACGTATCTATTTGTAACCCTTAGGTGTGAAATTATTTTTATACTTATTTTTATTAAAGTCACAACATAGCATGGCCGGGAACCACACTAGTGGATCTTGAGGGGTGCCTAACACCTTCCCCTTGAGATAATTTCTAGCCCTTACTCGAACTCTGGTTTTCAAACTCAAAACCCTTAGTGTCCTAAATCATTAGGTGGCGACTCTTCAATTCCAAAAACCCAATTCCCAAACAAGAATAGAGTTGTCTTCCCGAATGTCATAAACCCGATTTCGCTTTAGAAAAAGGGGGCGTCGACAGCATGGTGACTCTGCTGGGGATTTCTTTAGGCTTTTACCACTTCATGTTATTTGTCACTTTATTGCTTCTTTGTTGCTTTATTTAATGTCTTTATTCAAAACTGACTTGTCTTTTTGTTTCTTTTTCTTTAACGCTTCCATTTATTGTTTTACTTCAATACCGTTGTAATTTTTCGAGCAATTATTGTAATCATTATGAACATGAAAATACGTGACAATTTTTTTCATTATTGTAATTGCATCTTCAACATCATATTCCACCCGTGCCAAACAAATACCATATCAACGGTTGATGAGTTGTTGCGCTCTTACGATATTATTACCCCCTAAATTTGGCAAAGGCATATTTACGATAAATCCAGTCGATCAGCGGTGCAGTCGACGGTTCCGTGCCTTTCCCTCTTGAGTTTTCCGCTGAAGGGTACCAGTCTAGCACCCCATAGAAACCTTATTCTATTTAACTGTACATGCATCACTTTCAAGCCCAGTAGAGTCAGTTATGTTGTCCAAATAATGACTCTTTAAGATAGCCCTGTCCAAAGTCCACTGAGTTTCCTTTAACCCAAATGGACAACACCATATTCTGTGCATTTATTTGGAGAACTAAATGCCATTATGCTAATTATTGATTTAAATAGGGAAGTCCGGCGGGGGTAAGGGTCTTACCCTTTTGTTTTGCAGGAAATGGATGACAAAGTTCCCGGCTTCGGTATGGTCAACATACCCTCACTCTTGCTGACCTGGTGGAGGAACCTCCCATCAAGTAACCAAATCAACGAATGGAAAGAGAGAGCCACCAGAGCTAGTGAGAAGTTGGAATATCTGGAATAAAGTCTGCTAGAACTGGAAAGAAAAGTGAGGAAAAGAGTCACTGATTGCCAAAACGATGAGGAAGGAGAAAGCGAACGCCTGGCAAAGGCATTTTTACTAGAGAATCTGCGCGAGCTGGAAGATCTGATCAACGAGAACATTCAACCGGAAGAATGTCCTTCTGGGACCAAATAGATATGATTCTTTTCTTTTCGCTTTAAAATTTAATAAGGCCAATGGACATTAGTGATATTTTTACTTTATGCAATTTTAGTGTCGTTTTGGGATTCGTCTTATTTTTATCAATAAAATGAGGCATTTAGCAATATAAGTTCTCCAAATTAACTTGTCGCTAGGCCTACCTCGGGCACAACGAGGCAACCAAATTAGGACGCGATTTATATTCTTATACTATGTGCTTAAATATTGCAATATTTTTCTTGAAATCCGTACTAACTTGTTACCTTTTTATTTTTTACTTTTATTTTATTCCCCTCCCCAAAAGGTTAGTTCATGCACTCTGGCATCATAATCCTACTCCACAAGATCTAAGGGCCCTCCACCTCCTCCTCCTCCTCCTCCTCCTCCTCCAAGTCCTATCAAAGACAAGGGCAAAGCAAAAATAGAAGACTTGAACAACGTCAGAAAGGAGAACTTGGTTGAAAGGGTAGAGGTTCCTTAAGGTATTCAGGTGTCCAGAGAAAGTGCCGCCCAACTCGAATAGAAGTTACTGAAATTTCAAGAAGAACTAGACGAAGTTCGGAACTTGGCAAGCTTGTCATTCTCCCTCACTACTCCAGATGTCAACTTTCCCAATGCTCAACACCCCATACCTCCACAGAACATCCCGAAGCCGCAGAAAAAACCCGCTACTCATCAAAATTGCAACACATGTCACAATAACACTCCACTCCTTATCCCTGAACCATCAAATGATCATCCCCACCACACTCCCATCTATGTGGAAACCCTACCACAATACACTCAGCCCATTACAAACACACCGGAGTCTGATGACAAAGACTCTCTCATCAAGAACATGGCTGTCGTGCTCAAGAAATTTACTAGCTGAGTCTAGGGTGATGAAGGAAACAAAGGCATTGAATGGCTAAATTATGAGGATCATTGCATTCAGTCGGACGTCGAACTTCCCGAGGGGTACAAACCTCCCAAGTTCAAAATGTTTGATGGCTCGGGGGATCCTAGAGTCCATTTGAGGACATACCGTGAGAAGCTGGTTAGCATAGGAAGAGATGAAAAGATTCGCATGAAACTCTTCATGAGAAGTTTGAAAGGGGATGCGCTATCTTGGTAAATTAACCAAGATCCCAAGAAGTGGACAAGCTGGGTAGGAATGGCGTCCGATTTCATGGACAGGTTCAGATTCAATAAAAAAAACGTGCCAGATATCTTCTACATCCAGAATCTGAAAAAGAAACCTACTGAGATGTTCCGCAAGTATGCTACTCGATGGAGATCCGAGGCTGCTAAGGTCAGGTCGGCTTTAGAAGAAGAATAGATGAATTGATTTTTTTTCCAAGCTCAGGATCCGCAGTATTATGAGAGGTTAATATTGATAGAGGGCTAGAAATTCTCCGATATCATCAAGCTACAAGAGAGGATTGAGGAAGGCATTAGGAGCGGTATGGTTACTAATTTCGAGGCACTTCAGGCTACCAGCAAAGCCCTACAATCTGGTGGCGCGTCCTAGAAAAATGATGTGTGTGCCATGATGGTTGCACAGAGAACCAAGTCCCCAGTAAAATACCAAGCCTACCCGGTAACCCCTCTCACATATCAGCCTATCCCCAATTACCAATTACCTCCGCCTTCTTACCAAATTCCATCACATACTTACCAATCATCTCCATCCCCCACATATTAACCTACCTCACCAAGATAGTCCAAACCTGCACCCATCTACAAAGCCTATAATGCTCACTACCAATCACCTCCCGCCCGCCAAAACTTCCCCATGCCATACCCTAACTTCGACCGTAGACCTATCAAGCAATACACCGCCATTACCAAGCCAATCGACCAACTATATGGAAGACTCAAAGCAGCCAGTTATGTCACCCCAATTCCTACCATAACTCCAAAAAACCCATCCCAATGGGTCAATCCAAATAAAAAATGTGCGTACCATCCCGGCATGAAAGGGCATACCATTGATGAGTGCCGATCTCGGAAAGACAAAATCCAAGCTCTAATTGACAACAAAATCATCACGGTGAAGGATCCTACTCTTAATGTTCGCAACAATCCCTTTGCCTGACAACAAGGGTGGAAGCATTCATATGATTGAGGTAGAAGATGATTGGGACCCCAAATGGTCGATTGGATTAATTGCCGAAGGTGAAGAGCCCAAGAAACCAACAGTCACACTGAATCTAATTGTAGTCCAGATCCAGCCCTCTGGTGATGCTGAAGTAAACATGTATGTGCCTCTCGAGCTTGTAACACCGACATCCGCAAAGACTGCAGAGTCAATTTTGGTAGAGTTTGGGTCTCCTGTACCATTTGAAGTTGCTGTGTTACCTCCCAAAACAATGGTGCCCATTCCTGTAGCAATGTCAGCCACAACACCATTCCATACACAGTTTATTCCTTGGGATTACACCGCCGAGGCAAGAAAGAAAGAAAAATCTAGGACTGGAGAATTAATTGCAGCGCATGGTATGACTAGGACTGGCATAATTTATACTCCAGAGCACTTAGTTGAATCAAGTAAGCAGGCCTCTGGACGGCCTATTGAAACTGGGCCCAATGATTTCAGGCAGAAGATACAGGCAAAAGAATACTTAGTTGTTGATCAACTAAATAAAACACCAGCGCAGATCTCCATCTTAGCTCTGCTGCAAAGCTCCGAGAACATAAGAATGCCCTGATGAAGATACTAAGCAAGGCGTATGTACCCAGTAACATAACTGGAGGATAGATGGGGAACATGGTCGGGCAAGTATTAGAGAGTCATAAAATCACTTTCCACGAGGATGAGTTGGCCCCTAAAGGTTTAAGCCACAATAAGGCCTTGCATATCACTGTGCAGTGTGAAGACTATTTCATCACCAGGACTTTGATCGATGGAGGGTCCAGCCTCAACATCTGTCCATTGGTGACCCTCGGGATATTGGGGAAAAGTCTACATGAAATCAAGGATGGGGCTATCAACGTCAAAGCTTTTGATGGTTCCCAAAGGTCCACCATTAGGGAGATCAGTTTATGTCTGCAAATGGGACCAACTTCGTTCGATGTTGCTTTTGAAGTAATAGACATCCCAGCATCATACAACTTACTACTGGGACGACCTTGGATCCACAGCGCTAGAGCTGTAGCATCAACCCTGCACCAGGCAATGAAATTCGAGTGGAATCACCAAGAGGTGATCATTCATGGTGACAGGAGTAAACCCATATACAGTTGCCAAACCATCCCAGCAATTGAAGGAAGAAGGAAATTAGGAGGAGAAACCTACAACCAAATCGAGCGAGTCAACGCCGTGGATAAAGACAAGTGGTGGGATAACAAGATAGAAAGTATCCTAAATTGGAGCGGGTATGAACCTGGCAAAGGGCCCGACAAGAACATCCAGGGAATCACCAAGCCTATCAAACTAAAGAAGCATCGCACCACTTTCGGGTTGGGATATGGATATACTTTGCAAGAATTCAAGAATTGGTCGCCACCATGGCACGACCCTTACTATCTGATGGAGCACCCGATACCCCGCCTGGAGTAGACTTTCCAGCCAGGAGACATCTTATATGGGTCAGAGGAAGAAAAAACATTGGCGGCGATGAAGAATCTGTTCTTGGAAGAAGACAATATGGAGTGTCATGTCATTTTTGAGGAGGAAGGGAAGTAAGGCCCTTCCATACAAGTTGTGAGCCGAGGAGCGCGCCTCAGCAATTGGTCCATCAGAACCACCAAGGCCTGAAAAGCTTCGGGGTAGCAAGGCTGAACAAAGCACTATGCATTTCTCGTTTACTTTTTTGCTAGTTGATTTCCCTTCAGTATTATCTTTAAATTTTGAAAAAAGAGCTCCAATGTTCAAAACAATTATGAAATTTATCAAAGCATTTCAGTTTCTTATAAATCTTGCTCTTATTATTTTTCTATCGTTTACTTTATTTACACAGCATTACTATTACTTATCTTGATGAACCGACGATTATGACTTACAACGAGACAACGCAACAAACAGACACAGACTTAGAAGAGGATGATATACCAGAAGAGGTCGTTAAAGAGGTTGAGGACTTTGAGAATAGACCTAAGTCTAACCTACACGAAACTGAGGTCGTCAACCTGGGGAATATAGAGAATGTCAAGGAAACGCACATCAGTGTTCACTTGTCATCGTCAGAAAAGGAAGAATACACGGATTTCTTAAAAGAATATGAGGACATATTTGCCTGTTCGTATGATGATATGACCGGTCTCAGCACATCTATTATAGCTCATAAATTTCCAACAGATCCAACATGTCCGCTGGTAAAGTAGAGGCTCAGAAAGTTCAAGCCAGACATGAGTTTGAAAATCAAGGAAGAAGTTACTGAACAAGTCAAAGCCAAGGTGCTCAGGGTAGTTGAGTACCCAACATGGTTAGCCAACATTGTGCCAGTGCCAAATAAGGACGGGAAGGTCAGAGTCTGTGTCGACTACCAAGACCTCAACCGGGCCAGTCCGAAAGATGACTTCCCATTACCGAACATGCACATCCTGATCGACCACTGTGCTAAGCACGAGTTGCCGTCATTCGTCGATTGTTTTGTCGGATATCATCAGATATGGATGGACGAGGAAGACGCGGAAAAAATGGTTTTCATCACACAGTGGGGAATGTATTGTTACAAGATGATTCCATTTGGATTGAAGAATGCTGGGGCCACCTACATGAAGGCCATAACTACTATTTTCCATTACATGATACACAAAGAGATCGAGGTGTATGTAGACGACGTCATCACCAAATCCAAGAAAGCCACTAATCACATGGAAAATCAGAGGAAGTTCTTCAACAGACTGAGAAGGTACAACTTGAAACTGAATCCCGCCAAATATGCATTTGGGGTTCCAGCTGGAAAACTGCTTGGATTCATCCTAAGTCGACGAGGAATAGAACTGGATCCATCAAAGGTTAAGGCCATTCAGGAATTACCACCACCAAAGAATAAGAAAGAGGTTATGAGTTTCCTGGGGAGGCTCAACTATATCAGCCGGTTCATAGCCCAGTCCACAGTCATCTGTGAACCAATCTTCAAGATGCTAAAGAAGGACGATGTTACTAAATGGACTGAGGACTGCCAGAAATCCTTCGACAGAATCAAGTAATACCTATCAACGCCGCCAGTCCTGGTTCCGCCCAAACCGGGTAGACCGCTATTGCTCTACCTTGCAGTACTGGATGGGGCGTTTGGTTGTGTTTTGGGATAACATATGAAACGGGGAGAAAGGAGCAAGCCATCTACTATTTCAGCATGAAGTTCACCCCGTACGAGGCTCGGTATTCCCTGCTAGAACGCACCTATTGTGCTCTGACTTGGGTAGCTCAGAAGTTGAGGCATTATTTCTGTGCCGATACCACTTATATTATATCAAGGATGGATCCGCTAAAGTACATCTTTCAGAAACCCATGCCCATGGGCAAGCTAGCCAAATGGCAAATCTTGGTGAGTGAATTTGATATTGTCTACGTAACCCAGAAAGAGATCAAAGGACAAGCACTAGCCGATCATCTTGCCGAAAATCCCGTGGGTGGAGAATACGAGCCTCTAAAGACGTATTTTCCTGACGATGAGGTCTCTTTCATAGGATAAGACATTGCAGAATCCTATGATGGATGGAGAATGTTTTTCAACGGAGCAGCAAACTTTAAAGGAGTTGGCATAGGAGCAGTTGTAGTATCAGAAATAGGTCAGCATTATCCGGTGTCTGCTAAGCACAGGTTCCCATGCACCAACAATATGGCTGAGTACGAAGCCTGCATCTTAGGGCTCAAGCTGGCCATTGACATGAACGTTTAGGAGTTACTAGTGATCGGGGATTCCGACTTGCTCATACATCAGGTTTAAGAAGAATGGGCAACCAAGAACTCCAAGATACTCCCATACTTGTATCATGTATAGGAGTTGAGGAAGCGGTTTACAAAGACTGAATTCCGGCATGTACCCAAAGTCCAGAATGAGTTCGCCGATGCATTGGCCACTCTATCATCCATAATTCAGCATCCAGATAAGAACTTCATTGATCCTATCCCTGTAAAAATTCAGGATCAACTTGCTTACTGTGCTCATGTCGAAGAAGAACTAGATGGAAAACCATGGTTTCATGACATCAAGAAGTATCTGTCAATAGGAGAGTATCCAGAACTTGCAAACACTACTCAAAAGCGCACACTGCAGAGGTTATCCAATCACTTCTTTCACAGCGGAGGAATCCTATATAGGAGGATTCCCGATTCGGGAATACTAAGATGTGTCGAAGCAAAGGAAGCATCCAGGCTGTTGGAATAAGTTCATGCAGGGTCCTGTGGTCCACATATGAATGATTTTGTCTTAGCCAAGAAAATACTTCGGGCCGGTTATTTCTAGATGACTATGGAAATGGAGTGCATCCAGTATGTTCGAAAATTCCATTGTTGCTAGATTCATGCAGACATGATAAAGGTACCCCCTAATGAGCTCAATGCAACAAGCTCACCATGGCCATTCGTCGCTTGGGGAATGGATTTCATCGGACCTATCGAGCCTGCCGCATCAAACGGGCATAGGTTCATTCTAGTGGCAATTGATTATTTCACCAAATGGGTTGAAGCGGCATCATATAAGGTAGTAGTCAAGAAGGTTGTGGTAGACTTTCTTTGCGACCGTATCATTTGCCGGTTCGGCGTCCCAGAGACGATCATTACTGATAATGGTTAAAATCTCAACATTGATCTGATGAAGTCAATGTGTGAGACGTTCAAGATTAAGCACAGGAATTCTACAACCTACAGACCTCAGATGAATGGAGCTGTAGAAGCAGCCAATAAGAACATCAAGAAAATACTAAGGAAAATGATAGAAAAACACAAGCAATGGCACGAAAAGCTATCATTTGCTCTATTAGGATACCGTACCATAGTCCACACATCGACAGGGGCAACTCCCAATATGCTGGTTTACGGTACCGAGGCAGTTATCCCAGCCGAGGTAGAGATTCCCTCCCTGAGAAATATACAGGAAGCGGAACTTGAAGATGTAGAATGGGTAAAAAGTATCTATGAACAGTTAGCCCTTATAGATGGAAAAATACTGAATACAGTTTGCCATGGTCAATTGTATCAGAGCAGGATGTCCAGAGCCTTCAACAAAAGAGTCAAGCTGAGACAATTCACACCAGGGCAACTGGTGATGAAGAAAATTTTTCCGCATCAGGATGAGGCCAAAGGAAAGGCCTCTCCTAACTGGCAAGGCCCGTACATGGTTCACCGAGTTCTAACAGGAGGAGCCCTCATAGTTGCAGAAATGAATGGCGAAGTCTGGCCAAAGCCGATTAATTCAAACGCAGTCAAACGTTATTATGTGTAATCATTATATTTTCTGTATGATGTATTTGAACTATGCCTGACCTGATTCCCGTTTAAGAGGGGATACATAGGCACCCCTATGGGTTCGGTCACAATTTAATAAAATTTTTATTTCCCCCCAATATTGGAAACTGGGGCAGAATTTTGAGGACCCTCAAAATTCTGAAGTTGACTTTTTCCATCCATCGTGCACAGCCGTCAGAAACAGCAGTCTAGTAAACTGGGGTTGAATTTTGAGGAGGGCCGTCAAAATTCCGGAGCAAAATAGGTTGCAACGTCTTGAACCGCGTCGCAATCGTCGGTACATCTAAAAGAAAGCTATTTTTGATTATATATATTTATGTCATATTTTTAATAAATCATGCATGTCCAGTATCAAAATTGTTTTGTTTAGCAATGCTACCCCAAGGATACGCATAGTATCACCGAAACAGGGGCCGAGCAGGACGAGCGAAGTCTACGGGAAGACGAACTAACCTTCCCCCTTTACAAAACTCACAATTTTTCTTTGAATGTAGGCACCCAAGACATAAAGTCATCAGATATGATTACATACTCATACTTTTTTAGGAATACAACTCTCAGAATCATCGCCTATTTACAAGTGCTATCCGCACATGACCTCCCCAGTAGCCGCCATGACAATCAACTAGCAGCTATAGTCTCTTAGCTAAGAAATTTCATTACTCCTCACCTTTATTTCATGCATTGCATAAGGATACCATTCTGCCTTCCGAGACTAAGCTTTATCTCCATCTGCATTTCCTGCATTGCATAAGGCTACCTTTTTGCCTTCTGAGGTTCAGCTCCACCTCCATCTGCATTTCCTGCATTGCATAAGGCTACCTTTCTGCCTTCCAAGGTTAAGCTCTACCTCCATCTGCATTTCTGCATTTGCATAAGGCTACTTTTCTCCCTTTCGAGACTAAGCACTATCTCCATCCTGCATTTCCTTGCATTGCATAAGGCTAGTTTTGTACCTTCCGAGACTAAGCATTGTCTCCATCCTGCATTTTCGTGCATTGCAAAAGGCTACTTTTTTGCCTTCTGAGACTAAGCATTGTCTCCTTCCTGCATTTCCTTGCATTCCATAAGGCTACTTTTCTGCCTTCTGAGACTAAGCACTGTCTCCATCCCGCATGGCTGAAATATCGCCACCTCTTATTTGCATTGGCTGAAATACCACCAACTTTATTTAAACCTTGCATGGCTGAAACATCACCAATTTTGTTTAAATCCCTCCTATCGACTGAAAGATCGCCAATTGCATTCAAATTGTTAAATCTGCTAAAAAACCGCCAGCTTTATTTGAATTTTTGTCGGCTGAAATATCGCCATTCACATTTATCCTTCATGTCGGTTGAAATATCGCCATTAATATTTAAATTTTTTGTCGGCTGAAATATCGCCAACTTCATTTAAATCCCTACATCGGCTAAAATACCACCACACTTTCATTTATGCTTTACATCGGCTGAAACATCGCCAAATCCTGTATTTCATGGGCTAAAATATCGCCAAACTATTCAAGGGCGTTATTGTTCGGAGGCATCATTTTCATAGCCCGAGAA
The DNA here is from genome assembly GCA_026770625.1 of Nicotiana glauca. Classification (NCBI taxonomy): domain Eukaryota; kingdom Viridiplantae; phylum Streptophyta; class Magnoliopsida; order Solanales; family Solanaceae; genus Nicotiana; species Nicotiana glauca. Next base: position 152,646 of record MU759767.1, on the reverse strand, counting down.
TGCCATGCCATGGCATGAGGACCCCGCTTTATATTCCGCACATCATTATTCAAAGGCATCATGGTTCGAAGGCACCATTGTCATAGCCCAAGAAAATCATTTCATAGTCTGCGAATCTTTTATTATGCAATTCATTGCCCAGGACGTCATGGTCTGAGGACGTCATCCTAACCGTCCAAAGACAACATCATGGTCCAATGGGAACTTGCATCACGTCTAAATTCATGCACGATATGTTTGTATTGCTCATTTGTAGGTACTTCAGCTGGCAACAACCGTCATAGTAGGAGCGATCTCGCTCCGGTTCTCGCAGCCCGTTAGTCCCTGACCATCCTTCCCAACCTTAATATTGTGACTGTCTTTTCCAAAACCTCCATCGACATATTCTGTCGATGTATCCTGAACTACATATGACCTGATTCCTGTAAGAATAGGAATATGTAGGCAGCTCAGGAACTAAAGCTCGGTCAAAACCTTTGCAAGTCGCTTCTCTCGGTCAAAATTGGTCATCATATCTTTACCCGACAACTCTTTCATCTTTCCCGGGTAAAGAGGGACAGCTGATGACACCCAATTTTTCCCTATCTATTTTTATACTCAAAATATTCTCAAACAAAAATGTACATGCATATATAAGTATGCCCTAGAATTTTTGACATTTTTCTAATTTTTAAAAGCTTTTAAAAATCATTTTTTATTTGTTTTAACAGTACAAAATCCAATAATTATTTCCCCCCAAAAAATATCATTTTGGCGAGCAATTTATTTCCTTCCTCATATTTACATCATAATTTAATTAAGGTAATTTTTTGCATATTTGTTTTATAAATCTATTTGATATTTTAAGCTAAAAATTGAATAAAATTACAATTATAGCCTATATTGCGATTAATAGCATCTTACAATTTTAAAATTGCTCCCAGTATTTTAAAATTGACATTTATATATTATTAATAAATTTAGTGCTTTTAATTTGTTTTAAAAAATTATTTTAACTATTTTAATTATATTAAAAGGGGAAAATTAGCTATTTAATGTATAGCCCATTTACATTCAAATTATAGCCACATTACAGCCCCAATTTGAACCCAATTTCAACCGGCCCAATTTTAAAATCAACCCAATCCATAACCCAATTAAATACCCGACCGGATTCCCCTTTAACCATAGCCGTTGATATAGAAGATCAACGGCTCAGATTAACCCTTTCCTTTTTATTTCACCGACTACCCCCAACCCTAATTCATTTCCACCCTTCAGCCGCCCTTGAACCCCCAAACTCTCTCAAACTCTCTCAAGGTTCTTCCGAAACCTAGCCTCCCCTACCTTGTTCCACTGTGTTTTCACCGAAGTCCATGGCTTCTCAGGCCATGGACAGGCTATACTCATCTCTTACATACCTATTGCTCGAAGGTTCGAGGCCTGACCTCGAGGGTCTTCACTCAGACCTTCATCGATTAGAGGATTCCAGCCATCTCCGGCCTTGCTCTGGCGGCTATTGGTCTTCTGAGCCTGATTCTGACCTCATCCGACTTAGATCGGACTTTTTTGAAGCCTTCCTCATCTCCAGGGTTCATCTGAAACCCTAACTATCGATGTTCTCTCCGATTATTTTTAGATTTGTTACATATTTGCACTATCACTTAAGTTTCTTAAATGTTTTCTCCGATTTTCTTTCAAAAGTTACTTCTTTTCGATTAAGGCTTCTGGAAAAGGTTCTTAAAAATGTTTCTAACTCTTCTTCTTTTCTTGGTGAATCGATCCCTGCTATGTTCTTATTTGCTCTTTTCTGACTCGCATGTTTTTCGTGTGTTCTTATATTTGCTGTATTATGATGTTTTTCTATTGTGCTCCGTTCTGTTTCCTAGTGGTTTCAATATCATGCTGTCACATGCCTCTCTTATGTGTTTCTTTACTGTGTTTTTCCTATTGTGTTTTAGTCCTTTGTTTGCCTTTACCGGACTTTGTCTGGGTTCTTTCTAGATGTGTTTCATCCACTGTTTCCTTAAGTTTACACTACCTGAACTCGTTTAAATTCCAAGCTTTTCTTGAAACATGTTCCCTGTACTTCAAATCAGTTTCTTTGTTCTATTTGCCTTGAACCTGCTATAGTGCTTGTATGTTTCTCATGAGACTCTGAAAGAGGTCTCGGAGTCAGTTTCAATAGCTTGCCTTCTCATCTCTGTATCGATTTCGAGTTTAAAAACCCTAGGATTTGGGGATTTCCTTGGCAAGTTTTGTTTTATGTTTGGACAAGGGTTCTACTTTGAAACCTTGAACTCTCATACCCACTCCAAGTTTATGAATTGAATTTGAACTTTTTCTGCGTTTGTGATTTTGAAACCTTTTTGCTTGTCTTTAGTAATTAGCATGACATTCTTCTTGCTTGACATGTCTTTGTGTTTTATATATAAGAACTTCTCTTTCAAAGGTTTTGCCAACTATTAATTGATTCTGAATCCCTTTAATCTTGCTTACTTGATTGTTACTGATTTTTCCCTAAATTAAAACTCTCCTTTACCTCTCTTCTGACTCGAACAAGGCTTTCAACTTGGTTCTTTTACTGGCTGTTTTACTGATTCCCTTTCCTTGTTTTTACAAATCAAGTATCACTGGACTTTTACCTTAAATATCTTCTATGTATTTAACCTTATTTGTCTGCTCTGCGCAAGATATTTACTTCATCTCCTTCCTTAAATAACTTCTGCCCATTACCGTTTAAATTTGAACTCCTTAATTAAAGGAAGTCCATATACTGATTGATTTTAATTGGTACATAGTTCCATAATTACTACTAAACTATGTTTCTTGCCTTATTTTTTACACCTATTTTCAATTATAAATACCCTGCTCTTTCATTAACACACACGATTTTTAAGCATATAGAAATTAAAACTCTCTTCTAAAAACCTACACTCTTGCCTCTTGATTGCACTTTGACTTCCACAAGTCTACTGTTTCTCCCTACTTGCTTCTTTGAACTGGCATGCCCTAAAATTAATTTCAATATCTCTCCCAACGTGTTTATTTATAGTCTTTGCATCTACGCTTGCCTTCAGTTCTCTGCAAAGTTAATTTTAGAGTATATATGTGTCGTGCCTGTTCTTTCTCTATTTCTTTGTTGATAGTGTAAATAATTGCTCTGATACCCTCATTCCCCTATGTGTGTTGAGTTAAGGTATGGCCTAACAGCATCCCAATTGCTGTCTAGTGCTGAACCTGACCTTCAATAAGGTCCTAACACCCAATTTTTAAGGCTGACAGGCTGGTCAGGGGTGTGTCAGCAGCCAGTTGCTAGGCATGACCACTAGCCTGCCCTGGCTCCCCCTAGTATGTGTAAGACATGCTAAACAATTCATTTCTTTAAGTGAGGAGGCCGACTTGAGCCTTTAATTGTTCTTATTTCACCATTAACTGCTTTATGTGTTTTGGTTGTCGCCCTAGAATTTTATCCTTTTAAAACCTCTGAAAAGCCAAGCTCCCTCCTTTTAGGATTAGTAGTCCTAAACGCCTCTGGGATTGATAGGTGGGACAGGTAATAGCATGCGGTAAGTAACGATACCATCCTGTGCTTAATACCTTAACGGGAAGGAAAGGGGGGACATGGAGATGATGATCACACGTTAACACCATGTGTACGTTTGGATACCGGTGTTGTGTGGATGATCCATGTGTTTTACAAACCTTGGACCTCTTTCCTTTATGTAACCTTGTTTGATATCAATAAAATTATGGCTTTTTAACTACCCAAAACTCCTCTTTAATTTTACTGCATTACTCCTTTTCTTCTAAATTTTTCTTCTTTGTCTTGATTAACTTTCTGCATTTAGACTCTCCCCTCTGTGAGTGCGTGTTTTTTGCCCTACATGATTTATTCCCAAAAATTCAAACAAAAATTTTTTCTTTCATTATTTTATAATTTTGTGAATTTTGT
>MU759767.1:135665-148120 GCA_026770625.1 Nicotiana glauca | reverse complement strand
ATATATATATATATATATATATAAAATATGCATGACATTTGCACTTAGGATCTGATTTCCTATTTTAGGATTAATTAGTGGTTAAGTTGTTTCTAGAACAAAGTATAAAGAAAATAACAAAAATAGTTCACTTTTGCTTAATTGTTAATTGTTGAATTTGTCACGAAATAGACTTTAAACAATTTTAGGAAATAATTAACTTAACTTTGAAAATATACTAGGTCCTTGTTTTAATTTTTGCATTTTTACAAAATCAGGAAAATAATTAAAAAAATATATATACAAAATGAAAATAAATTAAAAAAAAAAAGAAAAGAAAGAAAAGCAATGGAAATGAAAGTGGTCTCATTAAATTGGGCCAAAATTGATTTAGCTCAAATAAAAAACCCCTAAAAATCGGACCAAACCCAAGCCCAATGGTCACCGACCCGGTCCAGCCCCCAGCTCACCCAAAACGACCTCGTTTGGTCAATGTCAGATCTGAACCGTTGAGGTTACTAGATCTGACGGTCTAGAAGGCCCTTACCCATAATATAAATATGTCCGAAATAGCCACCCCCTTCTCTCAGACCCCCGTCTGTCTTAAAGCCCAAACCCTAATCTCAGCCGCCTCTGTTCTCTCCGGTGAGTTTCGCCGTCGGCGACGACAGAAGTTATCCTGTTCTCACCCAAAACAACACCACTAACCCTCCTCAACACCCCCATTCCAAAGATCTAACTGGTTTCCTTCGAATCGCACCCGAACGTCTCGAATAATCAATCAAAGGTTTTCCTGCCATGACACAATTCCTCCCAAACTCCACCAAATTTACACCCTAGAACCACCTTCATCTCCTCTATAGAATCCCCAAAGTCTCATTCTTCGAATCCAACCGGAACCTTTCGAGTTTTAGTTTAAAGCTTTTCCGGCCAAAACCCTAATTTTCCAAAAACATTCAAATTGATACCGTATGATCTCTGGGCCGTCCTCATAGTGAATTTACCACTAGTAGAGCTCAATTTGTTACCAGAGGTGGCTGATTTTGATTTTTGAAATTATTCGGATTCCTGAAGTCCGGCCAGTAAGTTCACGATTTTCTTTTATTTTTTTTCTTGGTGTTAATTTCTGCTTTGCATGACTGTTTAGTTTCTTAAATTTTTTTAGTAATAACTGTTAATCCGAAAACTAATGATTCCCTTTTAATTCTATTTATATCCTTGTTGGTCTGTCCTCCTATTTCTTTAGGTTAAATGGTTATTTATTTTGTTAGTAATTCGAATTAATTTTCGACCCTTTCTGTTAGATAATGATTTAGGATGTTAGTTTGCAATGATGATTTGATTTAGTTAGTAATCGTTCGAATATTAGTCCCGGTTAGTTTAGTGTATAATTAGTTTTTTGTTGTTTGTTGTTAATTCGATTCAATGAATAGTTTTAGTTAACGATTAGAATTAGGGTTATATTTTGTAGTTTGTTAATTTAGAGTTTAGGAATCTGGTTGGTTGTAGGTGTAACTTCAGTTTAATTCCAGGGGTATTTGGGTATTTAGGGCTGGGTAGAATGGCTGTAGGTTGTACTAGAATATCCTAGAAGCTTCTAGAGAGGTGTTTTAAGGTGTATATCAGTAAAAATGGGTGTTAACTTGTGTAATAAGTTAAAAACCAGAGGACTGAACAAAAATTGAATAAGGACCTAAAATAAAAGAAAAAATCTGATAAGGCTCCCTGGGTGCCTATAAAAGGGCATCACCTTTGCCTCATTTAGAAGTTAGACAGACTCCCTAAAATTCCCAGAGCTTCAGCTATCAAAACTCCCTCTCATAGCTCTCTCCCTCTAATTTTTAGATCCAAGTTTGAAATTCAAAAAATAAAAAATCCAAAAAAAGTTAGAAAATAGAGAAACAATAAAAAAAAAATATTTACTGTTTCATTGCCTATTTCAGTCAACTTTCAAATTCTGCTTTGGTGTTTCTTCATTTCTGCTCTAGACTGGAATTCTAAAAGCATTCAGAGGTGTTTAATGACCTATTCGAGTTGAATTTGGGCCTGTTTAGTGTGTATTTCAGTTGAGTTTTATTCCAGTGAAGTTCTAGGGCATTTTAAGTTCAATCTCGAGTAAATTTGGGTGCATTCGAGTGATTTGTGGTTGAAATTTCATCTCGTTTGGTTTCAAACTCTTTCTGGGCTGTGATTCAACTTCCTGGGCTGTGCATTTGCTGTGGTTTGATTATCTCTTCGTCTGCTATTGTACTGCTGCTACTGATCTCTTTCTTCTGTTAATTTCCCTTTCCAGGTACACATTTGGAACTGATGTAAACTTCTCCATAAAATGAAAACATACTTGCTACCTATCATCTTCGAAGTTTATTGTTTCATTAGTCAAACATCTTCATTTGGAATAAACTTAATGTTTAGCTTATGTTGTAGCAAATTGCCTTGGACTGTGAAACTTGTATTTGATTGGACTATTTAGTTTGTTAAGTCGTGGTCTGTTAGTGGTAGATGTAGTATAGTGTATACTGGTTTCGCCTTAGTGTCGTGCTAGGGGTACTAGCATCAAGATATTAATGTCAATGCTTTGTTTCATCAAATTCACTATGTTAATCAAGTAAATAATTATAGTTAATATTAGTAGGTTAATTGTTTTAGAAGCACGGTTTATTTGAATCATGCTCCCAGTTTAATTCTCATTTTTAGTAACGACACAATCTGTGCATGAAATTGGATTCAAATGATGAGATCATGCGTTCGATGGTATGAGTTTATTAGAATTGGTAACTTGGCCTGTTTTCTGAATCAAATAGTCTGCATAGGAAATTGTTTGGGCCATTTGGATTAGTTTTAGGGCGTTAATTTGTGCCTCTGATTGGGACTCGACTTTTGTTGTTGTCCTCCAACGTGTGAGCTTGTATCTTGTCTACAAGGGGCCCAAGTAATTCCATTTCAAAAATAGACTGCCAGTTGCGTTTATCTTATAGCAATTTGTTTAGTCCGTTAAGTTGGACTTAATTTGGAGGTATCACTTCATAATTTGGAGTAGCATAAATTTATATCAATTGATTAAGACTTTTCTTTATTCATAGAGACAAAATTATAGATAACCATAGTTGCTTCAGGGCAAACCTTTAAATAAAATAAGATATGAGCCTTGCCAAATATAATGCAAAATTGCAGGGCCCTCAATAAATGTATATGTTTAGAATTCAGGAGTGGCCGTTTAGCGAATTTCACGGCCTTCCAAAAAATAATAATGCATTAGACTCTTTAGGCGCGATTTTAATAAAATTACATTCTTAAATACGGGCGTGCATTTCATGCGACCCAGATCCAAATCCCAAAATGTTGGATAAAATGTGTTTCGGATCCGGGTGTATTTCATGCGACGTGATCCAAAAATACATTTTATACGATGTTCAATCTTCCTTAAAAGAAAAAATCAATTAAAAGCGGTAAATAATTTTAAAATTGCATTATAGGATGACATATATAAGAATTAGATTTTAGCCATCTATAATAATTTAAACGACCGTGCTACAACCACGGGATTCGGGGGTGCCTAACACCTTCCCTCGGGTCAACAGAATTCCTTATACAGAATTTCTAGTTCGCAGACTTCAATTGGGAAGTCGACAATTTTCCTTGATTTGGGATTTAAATTAAATCGGTGACTTGGGACATCAAAAATCAATCCTATCCCAAGTGGCGACTCTAAAAATACATAAATAATTGCAATTCGAATAATGTCACTTTAAATGGAAAAACTCCCTTATACATTATCCTTCGGGGTAGGTGTGTAAAAAAGGAGGTGTGACAGCTCTGACGACTCTGCTGGGGACACGAACCCAGAACATCGATTCAGGGTTCAAGAATTCGAGCTTAATATAATTATTATATTTGGATTTATCTGATTTTTCTACATGTTCCATGCTATATGTGCTAAATGTTTTGCCGCTTTGATATTTGTTGAAATTGTATATATAAACTGTCGCGAACCCCTTCCTCTCTCTGAGACTTCTACATCATGGATAAGGGTGCACTTCGTGTAGCTTCTCTTCTATTTAGAGTCTTTCCCAATTTAGAATGAGGTTTGGATATGTTGCTAAGCCGGCGGAGCTTCTGTATCCCCGGTATGCTGCCACCCCCTCGGCTCGAGTTGTCCGCTCGGGTAAGCCAGGTCTAGACCAATAAACCTAGGGTTTAAATCTAGAAGAAAAAAAACTCATGCCGGATCCCTAGTAGGACGCTTGTTTGCATCATATGCATTTGACTTAGGGGACTCAACACAGGGGTTGGGTCCGTCTAGGACATGTGACCTGAAATGAAAAAGACCATCCTGATGCATCTTACGTGCTACTTGCACATTTATCTGCTCGGCTTTGCATGTTGACCGGCTTGTATATAATGAGTGAAAATTGAGAAAATAAGCAGTGTTAGGACTAAGTGAGGGTGACCATTTATTTTGAAAAACCCCAATGACCAAATAGTACCGAAATGCTGGAAAAAAAAAAAGAAAAATAGTTGAAAAATAGAAAGACAATTGTTGTTTTGATTTTGGCAAATCCGCCCGTATTACACTGGTTTGCTTCTCACCAGATGTGAGATACGTAGGCAACCCCCATCGGGTCCAACCTCCCTTTGACAAAAATAGCCCAAAAAATATCAAAATTTTAATTTTTGCCATAAATAAGTCGGGTGATGTCATTCTTGTTAAAATAAGCCGAATGTCCCCAAAAGGGCGCCAGAAGGCTGTTTTTGCAAGAACAGCCACACTAAGTCATTTTTAATGGTTTGCGGGCAAAACCTTAAAAGCTTCCTCCCCGAAGTGCTGAAAGGTTGTATGTGCAAAACCGAGTCTTTGTTTTCTTAAATAAAAATTTTGAAAAAATAGCCACTTTTTTGTTAGGTCAATTCGAGTCATTAAATAGCCATTTTTTTTCTTTAAATAGTCATTTTTTCCTTTTAGGTCTAAATAAATCATTAAAATAACCCTTAGATGTCTTTCTTCCAAAAAATAATATAGATTTTTAAAAATTGAGCCCAAAAATATTGTTGCTCAAAAATCCAAAATATTTTTATTAAGAGGCAACTTTCAAATTTCTTTTCGTGTTAGAAAAAAAGCAAATAAATAAAAATTCAAACAAAAATATTTCTTTTACTTCTAAAATTCCCAAAGTTCCAATAAAAAGAAAAGGAATTTTTAGAAGTCTTTCTTTCAAACAAACAAAAACAAAAATCAAAATCAAAAACAAAAAAAAAATTATTTCCCTTTTCCTTTTAAAGCATTTCTTTCAAAATGTCAAAAAAAAGAGTTAGCTTATTTACCTTATTTACAAGAACTACGCTTGGTCTGATTCATGCGGGGCCATGATACGTAGGCAATCTACATAAGATTCGATCGCAATCCTAGGAAAATAGAAAAAAGAGAAGTAAGAGGAAATTAATAAAAGGCAAAAAACAAGAGAGAAAAGAAACACAAAGGAAGAAAACAAGGCATTGGGAGAAAAACCATAGCCAGAGAAAAGAAAAAGTAGAAAATGAAAAAGAGGGAAAAGAAAATGAGAGAAAACAAAACAAAAGAGAAAGAAAAGAGAAAAGGAATAAGAGAAAAGCCGGGATGACGCATGCAGCCGAAGCAAACATGTAGATATTCATTTAACTGTATAGGTGCATCACACTCCAATGTGGTTACCTATCTGTTACTTGTTTCACACTAACCGTTGTTGCTGTCAATTTCCAGTTGAGTGTTTTAGAAACCGTGGTTGGTTTGTGGTAAGCTGGCCTCATACTGATATTTCACCAGATCAAAAGGAAGTACAGAGATGTCATCTGAAATGACCCATACCCGAAGACAGCCCAATCTCTGGGGTCCCGGCCTCTGAATCCTTCATAGCTGAAGAAAACCGGATATTGCGCCTGCGATTGATGGAAATATGGGATGTTTGGAACAACGGAAAGGAACCCCCAAGCACTATCCCCGGATTCCGGAGTTATTCCCTAGATCTGGAGGTGTTACCACTGTCCCCATCAGCCGCCCAAATATTCATCTGGGCCAGCTACTATGACTGCCAACTTCTTCGGAACACCCTCTAAGGCTCATCCCCAGGTGTTCCCGTCTGGAATTGCTCCCAACATTTTCTCAGCTCCACCATCCTCTGCAACAACCCAACCATTCTTACCGAAGCATGCTTTCGACCCTTCGGTCTTCACATTCAAGAATCCCGTCTTTCAGGCTGACCCTCCTCATTATCCTCAGTACACCTACTCTCATCCACCATACGAGTTTGCACCGGGGTAGGACAAAACCCCCAAAGCCCCAGAGCAGGATGAGATGGCAAAGAGAATGAGAAGCCTCGAGCAAAGCTTAAAAAATATGCAAGGCTTGAGCGGGCAGAAGAGCGTCTCCTATACAGACTTATGTATGTTCCCGCATGTACATTTGTCGTCAGGGTTCAAAACATCAAAATTTGAAAAGTATGATGGGCACGGCGACCCCATTGCTCATTTGAAGAAGTATTGCAATCAGTTACGGGGGGCCGATGGCAAAGAAGAACTGTTGATGGCATATTTCGGGGAAAGCTTGATTGGTATCGCTTTAGAGTGGTATATTGATCAGGATGTCTCGCGTTGTCATACTTGGGATGATCTCGACTGAGACTTTGTTCGACAATTCCAATACAATATAGACATTGCGCCAGACAGGAATTCCTTGGCGAATTTAAAGAAAAAACCCTCAGAAAGTTTCCACGAATATGCAATTGAGTGGTACGAACAGGCGTCAAGGGTGAAGCCTCCAATGGATGAGGTAGAGATGGTCACTGTTTTCCTTCAAGCCCAGGAAGCAGACTATTTTTAGAATATGATGTCCGCTATGGAAAAGCCTTTCACAGAGGCAATAAAAATTGGAGAAATGGTAGAAAATGGGCTAAAAACTGGCAGAATCGTGAGCCAGTCGGCCATAAGAGCAACCTCCCAAGCCATCCAAGGTGGGTCAAGAGGAATGGCTAAAGGTAATAAGAAAGAAGAAATGGTTATGGCAGCCTTAGGGGCAAAGAGACACCGGGCTCCTAAACCCATGTTTTCTGAGAGAACCTCTCAACATTACTACCCTCATCCTGACAGGGCTTATGCTTCACAACCATATGTGGTCATGAACGCTCAACCCTTTGCCCGACCGTAGCCACATGCCAACAGAAATCAACCTCCATTCCCAAGAGATCAGCCTCTCCACCAGAACCACTATAATCCTCGACCTCCGCAGAATAACTTCCATCCTCAGGAACCACCCAGGAAACCAAACTTTACCCCAATTGGTGAATCTTACTCTAGTCTATTCCCGAAACTTGTCCAAATGGGTCTACTGCAACCGGTCCCTCAGAACAGACAAAACCCGGCATCGCCTGCCTACAGAGTTGGTGTCAGGTGTGCATACCATTTACGGGCAGAAGGCCATCATACAAATGACCGTTGGGCTCTGAAAAAAATGATGGAAAACTTAATAGAGCAAGGGAAAATTGTGTTGAGGGATGAGGATGTCCCAAATATAACCAATAATCCGCTGCCCGCTCACAAAAACGGGCCAGTAATCGGGATGATTTGTGAAGCTGGGGAGTTTGATCCAGCCTTAAAAGCTATAATTGCTATCGCTAATGCGGAAAGAAAGCCAAAAGGTGGCCTCGAAGCAAGAGGAAGGGGAAAATAAGAGCAAAATCACCAAGATAGAACCAGAAAAGAAAATTGATTTGAAAAAAGGAACACAAATGTACGTACCCAAGCAAGCCTATGTGGTGCGGGGGACAATCAAACCACCTCGGCTGAGTGAGCGAGTGGTTATTGGATACGTACCACAGAAGTCTATGACGAGCCATGCTGCGGTACCATGGAATTATCATCAGACGGTGGTTACGTACAAGGTTAAAGAGATCTTGGGAGAGCTACTAGAAAACCCCCCCGTTGAGAAATATTCAAATTTAGAGGAGGTAAACAATGCCAGTAGAAGGCGTTTCCCGCCTAAGAAGCATGTGAGTGCTGAGGAAGCTGAATTGTTCTTTCAAAGAATGAAAATGGCCGATTATGAGGTGGTACATTTGTATGAGACTTTTCTCAAGCCTAAGTACAGTGAAGAGGAAGATGATGAGGTTTTCACGGCTGAAGAAAGTGAGGAAATATGTGGGGCAACGAGGAAAATGCTCTACGAAACCCACATGGTCCAGCTGGGAGAGGGCACTAGCACCGCTGAGGTGCTATACCTGGGACCAAGCGCCAAACTACAAAACTAGAAGGCTACGCCATTCGCGATCAGGGGGAGTTCCGATAGATTAGCCCTGCCACTTTTTCTGCATTCCAAATTATTCCAGGGTGTAACTCAGATGTTTCCTATAGTTTCTTGTCTTTAAATTCCCGAATGTGAACCCTGTTATCCTCAAAATTCCAAGCAATGAAATCAATATTTCATCGTTCATTTTTTTTTTGTTCTTTCTGATTTTGCTATTTTTTCTCCTTCATTTCTTCTCTTTAGTTCTAATAATGCAGCTTTAAATAACATGACATGCTTGCGGACTTCATGCCTAGATCCCAAAATGCTGTCAGATTTCAAAATCATGAATCAAGAGTCGAAATGTAAATAAGGTAACCTTGAGGAAATAAAACAAAGAATTGGAACAATTGAAGGAAAATTGGTTCGCAGGTTGGAAAGGTCCATACATTACAACAAAAGAGTGTACTCAAGGCACATCTGGGCAGTTGTACCAACAAAGAATGGCCAGCACCTATAACTAGAAACTGCGTCCCAGGAATTCTGAAGGGGGGCAACTCGTGTTAAGACGCATTCCCCCTCACAACCAGGAAGCAAAAGGAAAATTCGTTCCTAATTGGAAGGATCCATACATCATCTGGAAAATATTGCTGAGATGAGCATTGTACCTGGGAGACATTGAAGGAAATGATCCTGAAACAGCAGTCAATGCAGATGCAGTAAAAAGGTACTATGTCTAGAACTCTTACGCCGATGGATTTTGTGTAATTGAGATGACGAAGGTTTTCCTTCCCGCTACCACAAACACTATCAATCCTTCGTAAACCCTTTGAGACGGTTATATTTTTTGTTCACCCACTTTGGAACCCGAAAGTACTATCGAAAAAAGAGAGAAAAAAAGAAAAAGAAAAAGAAAAAGAAAAAGACTTGATGCTTAAATTCGGATTCGTATAAACCATGTAGATTAAATTAAATGAGGCTAGTGGTAAGAACCTTATTTTCCTTGGCCTTTTAAAGAGAAATTGAACATAGCGGTGAATAACTGTTCAAGAATTATATATTGTTATCTACCTGTGAAAGGAAAGAGAAAAGAAAAACAAAAGAAAACAAAAAACAAAACAAAAAATTATTTGCCTCAACTACGTTTGACTTGATTCCGAAAGGATACATAGGCAGCCTCTCCCTGAGGTTCAGTCACACCAAAACAAAAATCCCAATTTCCCCAAAAACTGAAACTGGGGCAGATGATATGATGGTCCGGCTATGAATCCGCAGAAATGGTTCCAAAGTTGTAGTTCCACCCAAAATCCTTCTTACCCCAAAGACCATATCCAAGTCCTTCCAATCAATTGGCAAAAGCAAGGAAGTAAAAGACATCATTGTTGGAATCCGATGCAATTCAAATTGAGAGAAAGAAATGAGAGAGTCTTATCGGTGAAAACTTTTTTGCACCATAAGGCGGTGGTGAGTAGAGAAAATGAAATGAGAGAGTCCGCTTAGTGAAAACTCTCAAAGAGCACTATCGGGCAACGGTGAGAAGAGAAATGAGAGAGGTCGATTGGCGAAAACCCGCAAAGGGCGCTGTCGGCCGAAAAGAAGACATCTCATCAGTAGAAGAGTCCTGGCAAGGTTCCCTGGTTTTGAAATACGGATCAATGGGTTCACGAGAAGTTGGAAAGTTTGTGTGGGTCGGGCGTCCATTCCAAGAAGCATGTCATGTTCACTTGAAGCCAGCATGCACCCCAGATAAGTCCTTCTCTTCCCCCGAAATGGACGCTTCTCTTTAAACTCGTTCGCTTGCCTTTTGTATATTTCTTCCCTGAGTCCCTTTTGGTTTAACTACGATTCTAGAATTACTGCAAAGAAAAGGTGGCAGGACTGGTTCTATAGGGCTCTGCTGGCAAAAGCCAAAGAAAATACCCAGCCTTAACGGGTGCATCAGTCCGATCCCGATTGACCATGGTGATTGATGATTTGAAAGTAAAGACATTTGAAAAGAAAGAAAGTCAAAGGCAAAGGTCCTAAGGGTTGAATAAAGTGAAAAGGCCAGAGCTCACACGGACGAGTCATCTTGAAGTCCTAAAGGTTGAAACCTGTCTGTTTAAAAGAGATTCACCCTCAAAGCCAGCAAGCGGAAAAGTTCTCGATAGAAAAGGGGCCGGGATCAAGCAGTTGGGATGATCAAGGCCACAAAACCAACCACTGTTTCAAACTAACAAATTGTTCTTTGTTGAAACAGACCTTATTCAGAGCAACCGTGCAAGAAGCAGGTGCAGCCCAAAAGAAATGAAATGTGCAAGCGCTGAAACAGCTTTGCAGCAGGTAAACGACCAAAAAGGAAGTTTCCCCAAAATTCTTTCATGCGTTTTAATAAAATAAAAAAAAAAGGAAAATATAAAAAGAAGAAGAAAAGGAAAAAGAAGAAAAGAAAACGAAAATCCCAAAAGAAAAACAAATCATAGTTGTATAGGAGCTTTTTCTTTCCAAATCCCGACAAGAAAATCGAGGATCTTCCGGCCAAAAAACCGAGAAGCTTTTTCTTTCCAAATCCCGGCCAAAAACAGAGGATCTCCCGGCCAAAAAACTGTGGAGCTTTTTCTTTCCAAATTCCGGCCAAAAACTCGAGGATCTCCCGGCCAAAAAAACCGTGGAGCTTTTTCTTTCCAAATCCCGGCAAAAAAACTGAGGATCTCCGGGCCAAAAAACCGTGAAGCTTTTTCTTTCCAAATCCCAGCCAAAAAATCGTGGAGCCTTTTTCTTTCCAAATCCCGGCCGATAAACCAAGGATCTCCCGGCCAAAAATCCGTGGAGCTTTTTCTTTCCAAATTCCGACCAAAAAACCAAGGATCTCCCGGCCAAAAAACTGTGAAGCTTTTTATTTCCAAATCCCGGCCAAAAATTCGAGGATCTCCCGGCCAAAAAACCCGTGGAGCTTTTTCTTTCCAAATCCCAGCCAAAAAACCGAGGATCTCCCGACCAAAAAACCGTGGAGCCTTTTCTTTCCAAATCCCAGCCAAAAAACCGTGGAGCTTTTTCTTTCCAAATCCTGGACAAAAACCAAGGATCTCCCGGCCAAAAAACCGTGGAGCCTTTCGTTCCAACTCCCGGCCAAAAAAACGAGGATCTCCCCGCCAAAAAACCGTGGAGCTTTTTCTTTCCAAATCCCGGCAAAAAATCGAGGATCTCCCGGCCAAAAAACCGTGGAGCTTTTTCTTTCCAAATCCTAAAAAAAAAACCGAGGATCTCCCGAACAAAAAACCGATGAGTCTTTTCTTTCCAAATTCCGGCTAAAAACTGAGATCTCCCGGCCAAAAGTCGAAGAACTTTTTCTTTCCAAATCCCGACCAAAAAATCGAGGATCTCCCATCCAAAAAACCGAGGAGCTTTTTCTTTCCAAATCCCGGCCAAAAAACCGAAGGGCCTTTTGTTCCCAAAATCCAAAAAAAAAAACCGAGGATCTCCCCACACAATCCTGATTTGATTGCTTAGATATGTGTCACAACTAACTCATGAAATTTTCCTAGTAAAAACTGGGGCAGAAGAATTTCGTTTGTTTGTTTGTTTTGGTATCCTACGCAGGTCGATCTCAAGACACAGGTTGCGAGATGACCAATGGAATAAATCTCAATCCAGAATCAAGAAAAGAAGAAAAGAACAAAAAGAAATGAACTCAAATGTGAAGCAAGTAAGGGTGCAGATTACTCTAAATCTGATTGAAGTCACAAGCTCCGTTGATCCTATTTTGACCCAATGCTGCATGAAGAAGTAAACACCTACAACTTGCGAACATCAAGATTCAGAACGAAGTCCACAACAAATCAGTTAAGACTCAAGATCAAGTTTCAAGAAAAATTATAGATAGGAATCTTGTAACTCATAGTTGATAGGCATAGATAGCTTGGCTTTGATTTTCATTTTTGGTGTAATAAGGAGGTCAGCAAGCGATAGCAGTAACAACGGAAGTAAAATCACAGCTCCTGGTAGTCCCAGCTACCAAACGTTCCCGAACTACACTGAGTTGATTCCTTTTCAGCCAAGGATATATAGGCAACCTCCGAAGCAGGATGCAGTCAAATGGTTTTCAAAATGCTTCACACAGAGTATTTGAATGGGCAAAAATTGGTCGTATCCGCTCACTTATCTTTGCCCGAGAACTCTGCGTGTTCCCGAGCAAAGAGGGGCAGCTGTGAGCACGTGATTTTTGCCCTACATGAATTATTCCCAA
>MU759767.1:110410-135328 GCA_026770625.1 Nicotiana glauca | reverse complement strand
AATACACAAAATGCTTCACACAGAGTATTTGAATGGGCAAAAATTGGTCGTATCCGCTCACTTATCTTTGCCCGAGAACTCTGCGTGTTCCCGAGCAAAGAGGGGCAGCTGTGAGCACGTGATTTTTGCCCTACATGAATTATTCCCAAAAATTCGAACAAAAATTTTTTCTTTCATTATTTTACACTTTTGTGCATTTTGTGTATTTTAATTCATTTGAAAAATATATAAAAAACATACGCATGACATTTGCATTTAGGATCTGATTTCCTATTTTAGGATTAATTAGTGGTTAAGTTATTTCTAGAACAAAGTATAAAGAAAATAACAAAAATAGTTCACTTTTTCATTTTAATTGTTAATTATTGAATTTGTCACGAAATAGACTTTAAAGAATTTTAGGAAATAATTAGCTTAACTTTGAAAATATACTAGGTCCTTGTTTTAATTTTTGCATTTTTACAAAATCAGGAGAATAATAAAAAAAATATATATATACAAAATGAAAATAAATAAAAAAAGAAAAGAAAGAAAAGCAATGGAAATAAAAGTGTTCTCATTAAATTGGGCCAAAATTGATTTAGCCTAAATGAAAACCCCTAAAAATCGGACCAAACCCAAGCCCAATGGTCACCGACCCGGTCCAGCCCCCAGCTCACCCAAAACGACCTCGTTTGGTCAATGTCAGATCTGAACCGTCGAGGTTATTAGATCTGACGGTCTAGAGGCCCCTTACCCATAATATAAATATGTCTGAAATAGCTCATCCCCCCCTTCTCTCAGACCCCCGTCTATCTTAAAGCCCAAACCCTGATCTCAGCCGCCTTTGTTCTCTTCGGTGAGTTTTGCCACCGGCGATGACATAAGTTATCCCATTCTCACCCAAAATAACACCACTAACGCTCCTCAACACCCCCATTCCAAATATCTAACCGGTTTCCTTCGAATCGCAGCCCAACGCCTCGAATAATCAATCAAATATTTTCCGGCCATGACACAATTCCTCCCAAACTCCACCATATTTACACCCTAGAGCCGCCTTCATCTCCTCTATCAAATCCCCAAAATCTCATTCTTCGAATCCAACCGGAACCTTTCGAATTTTAGTTTAACGCTTTTCCAGCCAAAACCCTAATTTCCCAAAGGCATTCAAATTGATACCGTATGATCTCTGGGCCGTCCTCATAGTGAATTTACCACTAGTAGAGCTCAATTTGTTACCAGAGGTGGCTGATTTTGATTTTTGAAATTATTCGGATTCCTGAAGTCAGGCCAGTAAGTTCACGATTTTATTTTATCTTTTTTTCTTGGTGTTAATTTTTGCTTTGCATGACTGTTTAGTTTCTTATAAATTGTTTAGTAATAACTGTTAATCCGAAAACTAATGATTCCCATTTAATTCTATTTCTATCCTTGTTAGCCTATCCTCATATTTCTTTAGGTTAAATGGTTATTTGTTTTGTTAGTAATTCGAATTCATTTTCGACCCTTTCTGTTAGATAATGATTTAGGATATTAGTTTGCAATGATGATTTGGTTTAGTTAGTAATCGTTCGAATATTAGTCCTGATTAGTTTAGTGTATAATTAGTTTCTTGTTGTTTGTTGTTAATTCGATGCAATGAATAGTTTTAGTTAATGATTAGAACTAGGGTTATATTTTGTAGTTTGTTAATTCAGAGTTTAGGAATGTGGTTGGTTATAGCTGTAACTTCAGTTTAATTTCGGGGGTATTTTGTATTTAGGGCTGAGTAGAATGGTTGTAGGCTGTACTAGAATATCCTAGAAGCTTCTAGAGAGGTGTTTTAAGGTGTATATCAGTAAAAATGGGTGTTAACTTGTGTAATAAGTTAAAAACCAGAGGACTAAACTGAAATTGAATAAGGACCTAAAAGAAAAGAAAAAATCTAATAAGGCTTCCTTGGTGCCTATAAAAGGGCATCACCTTTGCCTCATTCAGGAGTTAAAGACTCCCTGAAATTCCCAGAGCTTCAGCTATCAAAACTCCCTCTCATAGCTCTCTCCCTCTAATTTTCAGATCCAAGTTTGAAATTCAAAAAATACAAAATCCAAAATTTTTTAGAAAACAGAGAAAAAATAAAAAAAAACATTTACTATTTCATTGCCTATTTCAGTCAACTTTCAAATTCTGCTTTGATGTTTCTTCATTTATGCTCTAGACTCGAATTCTAAAAGCATTCGGAGGTGTTTAATGACCTATTCGAGTTGAATTTGGGCGTGTTTAGGGTGGATTTCAGTTGAGTTTTGTTCCAGTGAAGTTCTAGGGCATTTTAAGTTCAATCTCGAGTAAATATGGGTGCATTCGAGTGATTTATGGTTGAAATTTCATCTCGTTTGGTTTCAAACTCTTTCTGGGCTGTGATTCAACATCCTGGGCTGTGCATTTTTTGTGGTTTGATTATCTCTTCGTCTTCTATTGTACTGCTGCTGCTGATCTCTTTCTTCTGTTAAATTCCCTTTCCAGGTACACATTAGGAACTGATGTAAACTTCTCCATAAAATGAAAACATACTTGCTACCTGATCATCTTCGAAGTTTATTGTTTCATTAGTCAAACATCTTCATTTGGAATAAACTCAATGTTTGGCTTATGTTATAGCAAACTGCCTTGGACTGTGAAACTTGTATTTGATTGGACTATTTAGTTTGTTAAGTCATGGTCTGTTAGTGGTAGATATAGTATAGTGTATACTGGTTTCGTCTTAGTGTTGTGCTAGGAGTAGTAGCATCTAGATATTAATGTCAATGCTTTGTTTCATCAAATTCACTATATTAATCAAGTAAATAATTGTAGTTAATATTAGTAGGTTAATTGTTTTAGAAGCACGGTTTATTTGAATCATGCTCCCAGTTTAATTCTCATTTTTAGCAACGACACAATATGTGCATGAAATTGGATTCAAATGATGAGATCATGCGTTCGATGTTATGAGTTTATTAGAATTGGTAACTTGGCCTGTTTTCTAAATCAAATAGTCTGCATAGGAAATTGTTTGGGCTATTTGGATTAGTTTTGGGGCGTTAATTTGTGCCTCTGATTGGGACTCGACCTCTGTTGTTGTCCTCCAATCGTGTGGGCTTGTATCCTGTCTGCAAGGGGCCCAAGTAATTCCATTTCAAAAATAGACAGCCAGTTGCGTTTGTCTTATAGCAATTTGTTTAGTCCGTTAAGTTGGACTTAATTTGGAGGTATCATTTCATAATTTGGAGTAGCATAAATTTTTATCAATTGATTAAGACTTTTCTTTAGTCTTAGAGACAAAATTATAGAAAACCATAGTTGCCGCAAGGCGGACCTTTAAATAAAATATGATATGAGCCTCGCCAAATGTAATGCAAAATTGTGGGGCCCTCAATAAATGTATATATTTAGAATTCAGGAGTGGTCGTTTAGCGAATTTCACGGCCTTCCAAAAAATAATAACGCGTTAGACTCTTTAGGCGCGATTTTAATAAAATTATATTCTTAAATACTGGTGTGCATTTCATGCGACCCAAATCCAAATCCCTAAATGTTGGATAAAATGTGCTTCGGATCCGGGTGCATTTCATTCGACGTGATCCAAAAATACATTTTATACGACGTTCAATCTACCTTAAAAGAAAAAATCAATTAAAAGTGGTAAATAATTTTAAAATTGCATTATAGGATGACATATATAAGAATTAGGTTTTAGCCATCTATAATAATTTAAGCGACCGTGATAGAACCACGGGATACGGGGGTGCCTAACACCTTCCCTCGGGTCAACAGAATTCCTTACACAAAATTTCTGGTTCGCAGACTCCAATTGGGAAGTCGACAGCTTTCCTCGATTTGGGATTTAAATTAAATCGGTGACTTGGGATACCAAAAACCAATCCTATCCCAAGTGGCGACTCTAAAAATAAATAAATAATCCCAATTCGAATAATGTCACTTTAAATGGAAAAAGTCACTTATACATTATCCTTCGGGGTAGGTGTGTAAAAAAGGAGATGTGACACCCTCAAACAAGTTGTAGATCTTGATTCCAACATGCTTGTCACGTATCTATTTGTAACCCTTAGGTGTGAAATTATTTGTATACTTATTTGCATTAAAGTCACAACATAGCATGGCCGGGAACCACACTAGTGGATCTTGAGGGGTGCCTAACACCTTCCCCTTGAGATAATTTCTAGCCCTTACCCGAACTCTAGTTTTCAAACTCAAAACCCTTAGTGTCCTAATGCACTTAATAATTAGGTGGTGACTCTTCAATTCCAAAAACCCAATTCCCAAACAGGAATAGAGTTGTCTTCCCGAATGTCGTAAACTCGATTTCGCTTTAGAAAAAGGGGGCGTTGACAATGTATTGGACCAAGCTTTTGAAGGATAAATCATGTCCAAAAGAGGTAGGTGTTCATTAGGTTATTAATTACATGGAAGTTGTAATATAATAGTTGTTAATGTAGTATTTATTTATTAATAGGTCCTAATGTAATATTCTTATTTTGAAAGCTTTTATTTTCATCTGGAGTACTGTAATGAATTAGGCCCTGATTTTATGTTCTGAGATTCAAAACAACTGCTTTAGGAGTGTAATTATTTTGTTGTCGTATTTTTATAAGCATAGTGGTGCAATGGCCAAGGCTATGAGCCAGATCTTTACGGCTAAAAGGCATGTTTCTGATTCAAGGTGGGCCAGACTTGCGAATGAGCCCAAATGGGAAAAAACAAATCTCAACAAGTCTGGGCCTAGGCATTAAACCCAATAGCTTGGCTAAATTATAAAGATTCCCTTGTGAACTATTGTATAAATGCATGTCCTTTATGTCTTGCAAATCATGTGTAGTGTAATTTCCAGACTTGAATTGTATGGTTGATTCTGATTTTCTTACATGAAAATAGATTGGTTTATAATCTTTGACAAACCTATATATTATGTGAGTTTGGCTTAAAATGTAATGCTAGATAGGCCGAGCCAGTAAATGTTCGCAACTGGGTCCGCCTAATATAAGCCAAATGTGGGCTAGACTTGGTTAAAATCAGACCTGTCAAGGCCCTTGAGTTTTCTTTTCGTTTTTCGGCTGAGTTTTGAGCCCAATACAGCTTCAATGCTGGTTTGGCCTTTACCAAGTAACCAACATGCTATTGTTGGCCCAATCCTAAAAATGATCAAGTTCCAATACATATATCCCAAAGTTGTATATGATTAATAGCTTTATATTAAATTTCAAGATAGTTTTAAATATGAACATATTTAGTTCGCTTTAAGTGAGTACAAATCTTCTGAAATAAATTGAGAAGTGCCATCCACAATTGAAATCCATAATCCATGGCCCTCACATTAATACGAATTAGTGTGGAAAATACTTTGAACATTCGTAGTTTTATTTAGGCGCGTTTATAATAAAATCATTATAGCTACGGGTACGATTTCCATGACGTAGTTATGATACATAATTTTCAAATCTGGGGGTGCATTTATGTGACCCAGCCACAACTTCTAACAATGTTAATAAATTAAACATGTTGTGGATCGTGGGTACAATTCCCGTGACACGATTCACAATTTGTAACAAACAGACAAGTGTACGACAATCATAACTTGTTCCAGAATAATTCACGTCACGACCCTAAAACCGACCCAGTCATGATGATGTTTATCGTGAAACTAGGCATGCCGACACAACTCCCAAATTAACCATTAAATCAATAACAATCAATTTTAAGCCCTTAATTAATCCGATAACTAAAAATGTAAGTCTAAATGAATAGTGCAGAATAAATATACAAGCGCAACATCGGTGTGTCACTAGTCATTAGCCACTAAATACAATTCAACATTGTCTGCTTAATATAATATAAGCCTGAAATATAAAATAATAAGGATAGGGAGGGGAAGGCAGGACTGTGAATGCCGTAGAGCTACCTTAATATCTCCAATAAACCTGCCACCGAGCTCAAATGTATATCTGGATCTACATACAAGGTGTAGGGAGTAATCTGAGTACGCCAACCCAGTAAGTAATAAAAGTAAATAATGGCTGAGCAATAAGAAATCACGTAAACCACGTCATAGCACCACAATGGGTACAGTATGTTTCCAAAATAGGATACCAATCAAATTATCTTGTTAAGACTCCGATTTCAGTAAAAAACCCCTTTGAAAGAATGTCTTTCTAACAGTCCAGTAGAGGTTCAGTGTAGTTCTTAGTGAAAGTGATAAAAATCATAATCGGCCCCTCGGGCAAAACGTAGTTCGTATACAACCCCTCGGGAAAAACAAAAAGTATATGCATCTCAAAACAGGAAAAGTACCAGAGGAAATAACAAAACCAAATCAGTGATTAAATTTCGGACACCTTGTAAAAACTACAGTTTCAGTGAAAATTGTTCAAAACATTTGTTTAACATTTTCTATAGAAGCTCAGTATAAAGATGAGTGAAATTGGTAATTTAATTCAACATATTCAATATAGACTCACTTTAAGGAGAAGTGGAATCAGTAATTTCATAAAAACAAGCCCCTCAGGTAAAGTATCACTCATATATATAGCTTCTCGGGAAAGCTTCTCAATAACTCGAGACTCAACTCTCATCAATCAGCACTCATGCTCAATAGGTACCTTATAATAACCGCTACAGCGTGCAACCCGATCCATATATCGTTGCGGTGCGCAGCCCAATCCATATATATAGTCGACTGCGCTCACTGGGGTGTTCAAAATTCGGAGGTGCTCCTACATCCCAAGCGCTATATCAATGCGGCGTGCAGCTCGATCCATACACATATCAATATCGCTGCAGCGGCAGCCCGATCCATAAATATATATAATATTGCTATTGCGTGCATCCCGATACATAAACATATATAATATCACTGCGACATGCAACCCGATCCATATATATATATATATATATATATATATATATATATATATATATATATATTTATATATATATAATCCTCACCGTCAGGCCTTCAGCCTCTCTCATCCATCAACCTCACAAGTAAATCAGACTATCAGCAAAACAGGGAATTCAGCTCAAGAATATCATTTATAGTATTAAAATTTAGTACATAAGGTTGAGATAAGAAATCAGTAAAACACAGCAAGACTAAGTACAACTATTAAGTCAAAACATTGCGAAATAACAATAAAAGCCCCATATGGGTCCAAAACAGTTGGCACGAGGCCCAAATATGGCATTCCGCCCAAAACATAACAATACTTTTCAAAACACAATGATATCAAACAGTTTTCCATCAAATACGCGACTTATCAGTCGTACGGGACGGACTAAGTCACAATCCCCAACGGTGCATGACTACATGCTCGTCATCTAGCGTGTGCATCACCTTAAAGTAGCACAACGATGTGAAATATGGGGTTTCATACCCTCAGGACAGTATTTACAATCATTACTTACCTCAATCCGGTCCAAACTCTAGCCCCCGATGCCTTTGCCTCTCGGATCGGCTTCCGATTGCTCCAAATCTAACCAAAATCAGATTTACACCATCAAAATATGCTAGGGAACGAAGCCAACGACAACAACATACCCAGTAAAATCCCACTAGTGGGGTCTGGGGAGAGTAGAGTGTACGCAGACCTTGCCCCTACCCCGAAAAGGGCAGAGAGGCTGTGCGAAGGGAACCAAGCCCTTGCAAAAATAATCAATTTATACCAAAAATCCTGAAATTGGCCAAACTCGGCCCCCGGGCCCACGCCTCAAAATTATATAAAAATAACATCAATAGAATCCTTATCCACATACGAGTCTATACATACCAAAATCATCAAAAGCCAACACCAAATGCCCATTCTAATCCCCCAAAGAATCCTCAAACTTTTCTTCCATTTTCCCCAATGTCCACTCTAGTTTCTTAAATTAAATGATGAAATTCAAGAATAAATCATGGAATTAAACAAAATATGAGTGAAGAATACTTACCCCAATAGCTCCACTGAAAATCTCCTAAAATTTCACCTTCTCCCGAGCTCTCTAATGGTTTTTGAGATATTGGACTTAAACCCTCGATTATAAAATATAAACTGACTGCTCAGGCTTCCTCTTTCGCAAATATGGGACGACCATCGCATCCGCGATGATGAAAAAATATTGGGTCCCAAAATGTTTTGCGCGTTCGCGGCACAAGCCTCACGAATACGAAACCTACTGGAGACATAACTATGCGAACGCGACCCCTAAAGCGCAAACGCGAAGGACACAACATCAACACATTGCGAATGCAACACCCAAAGCGCGAACGCAAAGAAAAAATTTCACCACCTCGAGAACACTCTACGCGAACGCAAGTCCCTGACCGCGAACGCGATGGATAAAAAATCTCTGCAACAAAACTAGCAAAACTGCCAAGTCCAAAGTCCAAAATTGATTTGTTTACCACCCGAAACTCACCCGAGGCCCTCGGGACATCAACCAAACATGCCAGCATATCCCATAACATCATTCAAACTTGTTCCAACCTTCAGAAAACTCACAAAAACATCAAAACACCAATTTGCATCGAATTCAAGCCTAAGAATTCCAAAAACTCTAAAATTCCGCTTTCGATAAAAAAGTCTATCAAACCACGTCCGAATGACCTTAAATTTTGCACACACATCCCAAATGACACAACAGACCTACTGCAACTTTCGGAATTCCTTTCTGACCCCTATATCAAAATCTCACCAATCAACTGAAAAACGCCAAAATTTCAATTTCGCCAATTCAAGCCTAAACCTTCCATGGACCTCCAAAATACATTCTGATCACACTCCTAAGTCCCAGATCACCTAACGGAGCTAGCAAAATCATAAAAATTCCAATCTAAGATCATATACTAACAAGTCAAAACATGATCAAACCTTTCAAACTTAAAGCTTCAAATTGAGAATTGTTCTTCCAAATTCATTCCTATTACCTTGTAAACCAAAACCGACGATCACATAAGTCATAATACATCACACGGGGCTAGTCATGCCCGAGAACTAGCGAGCGAAGTGCAAAAGCTCAAAACAACCGATCGGGTTATTACATACTCCCCCACTTAAACATACGTTCGTCCTTGAACGTGCCCAGAGTTGTTCCAAAAGCCATCAAATTGCTGTATAAACTTACAATGCAGATACCTGGGGGTGATACCACGTCACCCTATATCATATAGTTCCGATAACACAATGTAACTGAAATTTTGTAATCCAACCTAGCCCATAAACCTTAGAACCACATTTCCTGTTTTGAAATCACCTACAAGATTAGAATCTCACATTTATCATCTACAAGATTAGAATCTCACATTTATCTCATCTAATCCAGCACAACTACTCTGGTGACATGACAAATCAATAGGATCTAAATTCATAACCCATGCAACTCGTGCACCAATAAGCAACAGTCCCAATGAACTCAAATCATAGAAAGATGGATCAAATGAGAGAGTTGTACTGCAAGCTCACCAGTACCATCACAACACGATGATAGGAACACATTACACACTGTAGAACCAGAACATACAAATCTAACCCAAATGATCATACCTCCACATAACTCCACTATAACGCGGTACCCCTTTCAAATGCTAGTCTACATCATACACCTCAAGTAACCTTGCTCAAAACCCGTAACCATTTGGAATCCAACATCAAGGACCCAGAGTGCATTACCATAACCATGGAGAAGTGAATGACATAACACCATACAACTCGAAAAAACATAACCAATACGCAATCACCCATGCAACACCCAAATACTCATCTCACTCAAATGTTGCTATAAATCCCAAATGGAATCACATCATATGTGCATATAACCAATGAATCACCGCACCTCGTAACATAAAAGAGTAACATCATAGATCACTCTAGAACACAAACAAGCTCAACAACAATCAAATGGAACGTCTCTGAACAATAGCAGTTCGGAGTCAACAAATCTGATCCAGTGCAAAGCACGCATCCATGTTGGGCCCACTAATGAACCCAAAATTAACTCTAGTCACACACAATAGATAAATAACTCTTTGAAGGTTCTCAGTGACTGAATCATAGCACATGAAACCCTCTTACTAACCTTAGCTATTTTTTCATAGTTCACAGTCACAAAACTATCTACTCACGGAAACTCTCAGCCTCCCAATGTATAAAGAACACAAATCACCATATTCAATCCCCGCTACATTGCCCAAACATCTAACACACATCTGATACTTGATCATTACACGAGGGATACTCCTATAATACTTCTATGCCACCAAGCAAGCTTTGAATATCAGCAGTCGATATGACCCAAACACATTACCCTTTTTGAATTGCATACCCTCATCAAGCTACACTAATCAGTGATCTCATTTATCTAGTCATCTGAAACTATCTATGCCGCCTAAGAATTTAGAACCTTACTTCCAAAATTGAACTGTGACCTTACACATGCAAATTCTCAACCTCACACAACATACCGCATATACCAGGCCATCCTAGGATAAACATAAGGACTTCATGTCCATTCCGAGCCACAAGTAACTACGTACTCAACTAGTCAAGAACTTTCCATTGATCCAATCTAAAAGAAAATAACTACATATTCCCTGCTCACGCTCGTGGACGTATACATCTCTAACCATGGTAGAAACCAGTAAGAACTCTCCGATTTCCATTTGCACAAAACCAAACTGTCAGGACTGACTCCTTCTAACTCAACCAAGCTACGCAAGCCATCAAAACCTAAGAGCATTTCCATGAAACACCTATAGAAACTCATTACCTTGTAAGCACCCAATGAACTAATCATAACCCTTACTATGCCGATTCGACCTACTACCAAGCTATCCCATCTATCCAAGTTCCTTTTGATTTACCTTCAAATTGATACTTCTTCTCGCTATAACACCACAATTTCTCAACTCAGACTCACCACATGAGACCTAAGCATAAAACCACACCATCTTAAGGCTCATAAGCTGCTGAATACTCTCTTAAATATTCCCAAAAGCACCATATTCAAAATACCTACCCTGAAGGGACTTCCCATGAATCCAAAGCCATTAGCTTTACCTTCCTGATACTTATATATAGAATCCCATAATGATATAGAAATACCATGAGTCTTAACACCCTCCAATGCAAACCTCAATTTCTAGCTAAATATACAACTTGAATATCTCCAATTATTACATGTAAAATCTTGAACTCATTAGAACCATTCTCGAGAGTTATCCACTCTACTCAAACTGCAATTAGACCGATCAAACAGACCGGATGACATGTGCTCCATTTGCACTCCAACACCACAAAATGTAACCTCACCTTAATGCAACCAAGCAACTTCACGATCTATGCACCATATATCCTTTACCAATAACAACTCAAGTCATTCCGTGATTATCATACACCCATAAAGCATAACATAACCTTTATTGAAATTTCCTTTACTCGAGCCATCCTTGGTCTCAACCTCCGTAAGCCATAACTAATTCACCAGTACGCCTCAAACTAGAACCAACATTGCACATAATCGTGCAATAAACTAATCAATAGCATACTTCCCCACTTAGCTCAAAGCCATAGATCAAAACACACAATAACTCATAATGAACATACTCTATTACTGCCATAATACCATAGTGATATTAAAATCAATCTTTTATAAGCTCGGGCAACAGAGTCCATCTAGTACTTCAAATCTTCTACAAATCTCGCATTCACCCTCGTAACAGTCAAGCCCACTCTCTTAAGTGACCCAAATTAAAATTGCAACACCTATACTTCACTTGTAAAGAAGATCTTTCAACAACAACATAAGGATCACACAAACTTTCGAACACTCCGCATGAGATAACCCACATGCTTCGCCTCAAACTAACATCTCTTTATACCCTTCCAACGTCATAAACATTACGCAGTCACTTAATCTTCATGAGTCTGAAATCATATCACAATGTGAAATCTACTCCATTTCCCAACTAGGCAACATGAAAAGGTCCTTCAATCACACACACAACTCGGGCCATACATCGAATCACGATGGAAATCAAGCACTAGATAGTTCTTACTACCTCCAAGCAGACCCTTCTCATCTCATTCAAATCATTTGAACATATTTGACAGCCATACCACACTCATCACATAGTCATCCAGTCATCACTCCCACTAATAGGGACACTACCAAACATATAAATTCAAAAATCACATGCTCACATAATCAACACCTCAGTGCTCAAGCTATAGGAAAAACCTGGCCTCAAGTCCTCCAGACTAGCCCAACATTAACACATAGAGATCACATGTTGCCCTCGATTAGGGAATCACAAGGCATCGATGCATATCTGATACT
Source organism: Nicotiana glauca (assembly GCA_026770625.1). Classification (NCBI taxonomy): domain Eukaryota; kingdom Viridiplantae; phylum Streptophyta; class Magnoliopsida; order Solanales; family Solanaceae; genus Nicotiana; species Nicotiana glauca. The sequence continues at coordinate 123,001 of MU759767.1, read as the reverse complement.
GAGCGCTCATGCGCACATACGAACGCGTGGAAGGAATTCAAAGAGTTACATTTCAAGCTGAATCAAGGACGCACGATAAGAATTCAAGAATGTGAAGTTTTTTCTAAAGGTTCTGCAGCCTCCTGAGGATAAGTACATACGTCTCTGTACTGATCCGCGAGACTCTACTAAACCTGCTCAAGACTCGTAAAACCTATGTAACCTAGGCTCTGATACCAACTTGTCACGACCTTAAAACCGACCCGGTCGTGATGGTGCTTATCGTGAAACTAGGCAAGCCGACACAACTCCTAAATTAACTATTTAATCAATAACAATTATTTTTAAGCCCTTGACTAATCAGATAACTCAAAATGTAAGTCTAAATGAATAGTGCAAAATAAATACACAAGCCCGACATCGGGGTGTCACTAGTCGTGAGCCACTAAATATAATTCAACATTGTCTGCTTAATTCAATATAAGCCAGAAATTAATATAATAAGGATAGGGAGGGGAAGGCAGGACTGCAAACGATGTGTATCTACCTTACTATCTCCAATGAACCTACCACCGACCTTAGAAATATCTGGATCTGCACACAAGGTGGAGGGAGTAATGTGAGTACGCCAACCTAGTAAGTAATAAAAGTAAATAATGACTGAGTAATAAGATATCACGTAACCCACATCATAGCACAATAGTGGTACAATATGTTTCCAAAACAGGATACCAATAAAATTATCTCGTTAAAACTCCGATTTCAGTAAAAAAATCCTTTAAAAGAATGTCTTTCTAACAGTTCAGTTGAGGTTCAGCTTAGTTCATAGTGAAAGTGATAAAAATCATAATCGGCCCCTCGGAAAAAACGTAGTTTGTATACAGCCCCTCGGGCAAAACATAAAGCATATACATCTCAAAACAGAAAAAGTATCAAAGGAAATAACAAAACCAAATCAGTGATTAAATTTGGAGCACCTCGTAAAAACTCCAGTTTTGATGAAAATTGTTCAAAACATTTGTTTAACATTCTCTGTAGAGGTTCAGTATAAAGATGAGTGAAGTCGGTAATTTAATTCAACATATTTAATATAGACTCACTTTAAGGAGAAGTGGAATCAGTAATTTCATAAAAACAAGCCCCTCGGGCAAAGCATCACTCATATATATAGCCGTTCAGGCAAGCTGCTCAGCCATTCAAGAGAACTCTCATCAATCAGCGCTCACACTCAGCACTCACACTCAGCACTCACACTCAATCGGTACCTTATAATAACCGTTATGTCGTGCACCCCGATCCATATATCGCTGCGGCGTGCAGTCCGATCCATATATATATTCGGCTGCACTCATTAGGGGTGTGCAAACTACTGAGAGTCTCTTACAACCCAAACGCTATGTCGCTGCGACGTGCAGCTTAATCCAATATAACGTTACGGCGTGCAGCCTGATCCATACACATATAAATATCGCTATAGCGTGCAGCCCAATCCATAAATATATATAATATCGCTGCGGCATGCAGCCCTATCCATAAACATATATAATATTGTTACGGCAGGCAACCCAATCCATAAATATATATATAACATAATCCTCACCACCAAGCCCTCGGCCTCTCTCAGTCATTAACCTCACAATCAGACCCTCGGTCTTTCTCAATCATTAACCTCACAATCAGGCCTTCAGCCTCTCTCACCATCAACCTCACAAGTCACTCGGACTATTAGTAAAACAGGGCATTCAACTCAATAATATCATATTAAAATTTAGTACATAAGGCTGAGTTAAGGAATCAGTAAAACACAACATGACTGAGTAAAATTATTAAGTCAAAACAATGCGGAATAATAGTAATAGCCCCTTAAGGGTCCAAAACAGTTGGCACGAGACCCAAATATGGCATTCCGCCCAAAACATGTCAACACTTTTCAAAACATAATGATATCAAATAGTTTTCAATCAAATGCATGACTTATCAGTCATATGGGATGGACCAAGTCACAATCCCCAACGGTGCACGACTCCACACTCGTCATCTAGCGTGTACGTCACCTCAAAGTAGCACAACAATGTGAAATACGATGTTTTATACCCTCAGGATAGTATTTACAATCATTACTTACCTCAATCCAGTCCAAACTCTAGCTCGTGATGCATTTGCCTCTCGAATCGACTTCCAATTTCTCCAAATCTAACCAAAATCAGATTTATACCATCAAAATATGCTAAGGGAATGAATCCCTTGTAAATATAATCAAATTATACCAAAAATTCTGAAATTGGCCAAACCCGGCCCACGGGCCCATGCCTCGGAATCCGATAAAAATCACATCAATAGAACCCTCATCCTCATAAGAGTCTTTACATACCAAAATTATCAAAATCCGACTTCAAATGCCCATTCAAATCCCCCAAAGAATCCTCAAACTTTTCTTCCATTTTTCCTCAATTTCCACTCTAATTTCTCAAATTAAATGATGAAATTCAAGAATAAATCATGGAATTAAACCAAATATGAGTAAAGAATACTTACCCCAATAGCTCCATTGAAAATCTCCTCCAATTTCACCTTCTCCCGAGCTCTCTAATGGTTTTTGAGATATTGGACTTAAAACCTCGATTTTAAAATATAAACTAACTACCCAAGATTCCTCTTTCGTGAAAGCGGGACGACAATCGCATCCGCGATGAAGAAAAAATATCGGCTCCCAAAATGCTCTACGCGTTTGCGGCACAAGCCTCGTGAACGCGATACCTATCGGAGACATAACTATGCGAACGCGACCCCCAAAGCGCGAACGTGAAGGACACAACATCAACACATCACGAAAGTGACACCCAAAGTGCAAACGCAAAGAAAAAATTTCACCACCTCGAGAACACTCTTCGCGAATGCGATGAACAAAAAATCACCGCAACAAAACCAGCAAAACTGCCAAGTCCAATGTCCAAAAATTGATTTGTTTACCACACGAAACTCACCCGAGGTCCTTGGGACCTAAACAAACATGCCAACATATCCCATAACATCATTCAAACTTGTTTAACCTTCGGAACGCTCACAACAACATGAAAATACCAAATTTGCATCGGATACAATTCTAAGAATTCCAAATTTCCCAAATTTCGCTTTTGATCAAAAAGTCTATCAAACCATGTTCGAATGACCTGAAATTTTGCACACACATCCCAAATGACACAACGGACCTACTGCAACTTCCAGAATTCCATTCTGACCCATATATCAAATTTCACCTATCAACCGAAAAATATCAATATTTCAATTTCGGCAATTCAAGCCTAAACCTTCCACAGACCTCCAAAATACATTCTGATCATGCTCCTAAGTACCAAATCACCTAACGGAGCTAACCAAATCATAAAAACTCCAATCTGAGATCATATACTAACAAGTCAAAATTTCACGACCCAAGTTCACCCTCCATGAACATGTCGTGATGGAACCTAGTTCCTACAACTAGGTAAGCCTAATAATGCAGAAATTAATGTAATTTACAGAATCACTTAATTAAACTAAGCAAATCTAGAAGAAAACGATGTATATAAGTGCCACTTGGTATATACGACTCAAAACAGAATGCGGAAGTCTACAGTCTCATCCCAAAACCCGGAAACTCACGGGAACCACGGACTAATGGAAACATAAAACACTATTGTAACTCCATAATGTCTAAACAACTGAAAGAAAAGATAAACTAACTACTAAAGCTGGAATAGAGCAGAGACTCCTGGTCTGCGGACACGGCAGATATACCTCGAAGTCTTTGCTAGATCTCTCTACCTCGATGATAGTACACCTGCGTGGAGGTACCTGGATCTGCACATGAAAAACATGCACAAAAGGGTCATGAGTACACCACAACGGTACTCAATAAGTGCCAAGCCTAACCTCGGTTGGGTAGTGACGAGGAAGGTTAGGGCCCTACTAAGGTCAAACAACATAATATGAATTAACAATGTGAAAACTGACAATAATAATGAGTACAACGATGAGGATAGAAATATTAAACAAGGCAATAACAACTATACAAAGAACAGAATAAACATGGAATATGTATAACTCAATACCAATGATAACAATAAAAGTACAGGTGGATCTATCGGGAATCTAACCCGCAGTCCCAAAGTAAAAGTGCAGGGGGATCTATTGGAAATCTAAACCGCAGTACCAAAGTAAACAAAAAAATGGGGGGAGCTACCGGAATCCCACATCCGTAGTCCCTATATAAATGCGCAATCACAACCAGAAGGTACACAGAAATGAAGTACAAGAGACAAGAAACTGGTAGTACTAGGCTAGCATGCTTCACGTAGTACAGTCAAGGCAACTTAAGCAATTAGGCAAGTTAAATCAACTAAACGTTCGTAATCTAGCACAGGCTATAATTGCAAGTAGAATAAAGCAAATATGAAAGGTACTCAATCTCAATATCTTAAGTAAAAACCGGATTTTCAACAATTGGCTCAAGTACACGCTCGTCACCTCGCGTACAAGGCACTCAAAATACAAAATAACAAATCCTAAGGGGAAAGGTCCCCCACACAAGTTTAGACGAGCCACTTACCTCAAACAGGTGCAAGTCAACCCGATATCACACTTTTGCCACGATTATCCGACTCCAAATGGCCCAAATCTATTCATTTAAATTTAATATTATAAATAATACTTCAAGTAATTGATTCTACAATTAAATTCTAAGCTAATACGCAAAATTATGTAAAATGACCAAAATACCCCTCGGGCCCACGTCTCGGAATTGGATAAAATTTATATTTCCAGAAACCTCGCACTCTCACGAGTCTAGCCATACCAAAATTGTCCAAATCCCATAACATTTCGACCCTCAAATGATCAATTCTATTTGAGAGGGTTTTTCTAAAATTTTCCAACTAAATTCACGGATTTAATGTCAAAACTTGTAATAGATTCGAGTAATCTAACCAAAATTAAGTTAAGAATACTTACCTCGTTGTTCTCTCTCAAAATCTCCCAAAAATCGCCTCTCCCCCAGCTCCAAATCGTCAAAAATGGAAAATGGGACGAAGTCCCATTTTCAGAACTTAATATTCTGCCAGGCTTTTTCTTTCTTTGCGAACGCGTGGCTCTCTCGCGCACGCGAAGAACAAAATGTTCAAGTTCAAAAATTACTCTTCGCGAACGCTAAGAACAAAATGTTCAAGTCCATAATTTACTCTTCGCTAACACGAGGCCTTCTCGCGAACGCGAAGAACAAAGTTTTTCCAAAATTATTTTCCAAACTCTTCTCGGACAGCCTCCAGTATAATGGCCATAACTTTTTCTGTAGATGTCCAAATGACTATTATAACATATTTATTGACACTAGATTGAAAGAGCTAAAACTTTGGCTTTTGAATCATCCCAAAATGTATTATAGATTGAGAGATATTATCCTCCAAAGTAAGACCTGCGCGACAGAATTTCTTCTTCTTCGCGAACGCGAAGAAGAAAATCACAGAAGCCAAATCCTTCTTTGCGAACGCGCGAGGACCCTAGCGAACGCGAAGAATAACACCAGATACCAGATACCAGCGATTGCAAAATAGCCCGAAATGATCCGTTAACTATCCAAAACTCACCCGAGGCCCCCGGGACCTCAACCAAACATGCCAACCAATCCTAAAACATCATTCAAACTTGTTCAAATCTTCGGACGCTACAAACAATATCAAAACACCTATTTTTCATCGAATTCAAGCCTAAGAATTTCAAGAACTCTAAAAACACATTTTCGATCAAAAAGTCTATCAAACCTCGTTCGAATGACATAAATTTTGCACACACATTCCAATTGACATAATGGAGCTACTGCAACTTCCAGAATTTCATTCCGACCCTCGGATCAAAATCTCACTATCGAACCGGAAACTTTAAAACTTTAACTTTCGGCATTTCAAGAATAAATGAGCTACGGACTTCCAAAATACATTCTGACTATGCTCCCAACCCCAAAACCACCTAACGAAGCTAACAGAACCATCAGATTTCAATTTTGATGTTGTCTTCACACTGTTCCAACTACGGACCACTTTTCAACACTTAAGCTCTCATTTAGGGACTAAGTATCCCAAAACTCTTCGAAACTCAACATCGAACGTCCCGGCAAACCAAAATTGCAGAATTGAACTTAGGGGAAGCAGTTAATAGGGGATCGGGGCATTAATTCTTAAGACGACCGGCCGGGTCGTCACATCCTCCTACACTTAAACATTCGTTTGTCCTCGAACCAGGATAGGGAACATACCTAAAGTAGTGAAAAGATGAGGTTCACTGCTGCGCATATCCTGCTCGGTCCCCCAGGTCGTCTCCTTGGCCGGCTGACCCCACCACTGAACCTTCACTGAAGCTATTTTCTTTGACCTCATCTTTCTTATCTGACTGTCCAATATAGCCACAGGCTCCTCAACATAGGATAGATCCTTGTCCAACTGGACCGAACCAAAATCCAACACGTGCGACGAATCATCGTGATACCTCCGGAGCATCGAAACATGAAATACCGGATGGACTCCCGCCAAACTGGGAGGTAAGGCAAGCTCATAGGCAACCTTCCCAACTCGCCTCAAGATCTCAAAAGGGTCGATAAACCTCGGACTCAACTTTCCTTTCTTCCCAAACCTCATGTCGCCTTTCATAGGTGAAACCCGAAGCAGAACCCGCTCACCAACCATATATGAAACATCACGAACCTTCCTGTCCGCGTAACTCTTCTGTCTGGACTGGGCTGTACGGAGTCTATCCTGAATCGTCTTTACCTTATCCAACGCATCCTAAACCAACTCTGTGCCCAATAGCCTGGTCTAACCCGGCTCAAACCAACACACCGGATATCTACACCTCCTACCATATAAAGCCTCATACAGTGCCATCTGAATGCTGGATTGAAAACTATTGTTGTAAGCAAACTCCGCCAATGGCAAGAAATGATCCCAAGACCCTCCAAATTCAATCACACACGCACGAAGCATATCCTCAAGAATCTGAATAGTGCGCTCGGATTGTCTGTCCATCTGAGGGTGAAATGTTGTGCTCAACTCCACCTGAGTGCCTAACTCCTGCTGCATGGTTCTCTAGAACTGCGATGTAAACTGAGTATCTCTATCCAAAATAATAGAAACTGGAATACCATGCAGACGGACGATCTCCCGGGTATAAATCTCCACCAGCCGCTCCGATGAATACGTGGTACGCACAGGAATGAAATGAGCAGACTTGGTCATCCGATCCATAATGACCCAAATGGAATGAAACTTCTTCAAGGTCCGTGGGAGTCCAGATACAAAATCCATGGTGATGCGCTCCCATTTCCACTCCGGAATCTCTATCTGCTGAAGCAACCCACCCGGGCGCTGGTGCTCATACTTCACCTGCTGGCAATTGAGGCATCTAGACACATAACCAACTATATCTTTCTTCATACGCCTTCACCAATAGTGCTGCCTCAAGTCCTGATACATCTTCGTGACACCCCGATGGATGGAATATCGCGAACTATGGGCCTCTACTAGAATCAACTCTCGAAGTCCATCAACATTGGGCACACAAATCCGGCCCTGCATCCTCAATACCCCGTCATCTTCAATGGTCACATTCCTGGCATCTCCACGCTGAACCTTGTCCTTAAGGACAAGCAAATGAAGGTCTTCATACTGCTACTCCCTGATATGATCAAATAAGGAAGACCGGGAAACCACACAAGCTAGAACCCGACTGGGCTTCAAAAGATCCAATCCCACAAACTGGCTGGCTAAGGCCTGAACATCCATCGGCATAGGCCTCTCTGAAGCAGGTAAATATGCCAAACTCCCCAAACTCTCCACCCAGCGGCTCAAGGCATCTGCCACCACATTGGCCTTGCCCGGGTGATACAGGATAGTGATATCATAATCCTTCAGTAACTTTAACCACCTCCTCTGACGCATATTTAGATCCTTTTGCTTGAGTAAGTGTTGCAAACTCCAATGGTCAGTATAGATCTCACAAGGCACACCATAAAAATAATTATGCCAGATCATCAAGGCATGAACAATAGCAGCTGGCTCAAGGTCATGGATAGGGTAATTCTTTTCATGTATCTTCAAATGTATGGACGCGTAGGCAATCACCCTACCATCCTGCATCAACACTGCTCCAAGGCCAACTCTTGAGGCGTCACAATATACAGTATAAGACCCTGAACTGGTAGGCAACATCAAAATTGGGACTGTGGTCAAAGCCGTCTTGAGCTTCTAAAAGCTCGCCTCACACTCCTCTGTCCACTAAAATGGGGAACCCTTCTGGGTCAATCTAGTCATAGGGCCGCAATCGATGAAAATCCCTCCACGAAGCGACGGTAGTAGCCTGCCAAACCAAGGAAACTATGAATCTCTGTAGGTGAGGATGGCCTGGGCCAACTCTGCACGGCCTCTATCTTCCTCGGATCCACCCGAATACCCTCACTCAAAATCACGTGGCCTAAGAGTGCCACAGAACTCGACCAAAACTCAAATTTTGAGAACTTTGCATATAAATTCTTCTCCCTCAAGGTCTGAAGCACAGTCCTCAGGTGCTGCTTATGATCTTCCCGACTCCAGGAATACACCAGAATATCATCAATAAAAACAATAATGAACGAGTTAAGATATGGTCTGAACACACTATGCATCAAATGCATGAAAGCTGCTGGGGCATTTGTCAGCCCAAATGACATAACAAGGAACTCGTAATGACCATACCGAGTCCTGAAGGCAATCTTTGGGATATCTGGCTCCTGAATCTTCAACTGATGGTAACCTGAGCGCAAGTCAATCTTAGAAAACACTTTTGCGCCCTGAAGTTGGTCGAACAGATCATCAATACGAGGCAAGGGATAACGGTTATTCACTGTAACCTTGTTCAACTGGCGATAATCAATACACATACGCATAGAACCATCCTTCTTCTTCACAAACAAAATAGGAGCACCCTACGGTGAAACACAAGGTCGAATAATCCTTACCAAGCAATTCCTGCAGCTGATCCTTAAACTCTTTTAACTCAGGAGGAGCCATACGATACGGAGGAATAGAAATGGGTTGAGTGCCCGGCAATAGATCAATGCCAAAATCAATGCCTCTATCAGGCGGCATGCCCGGAAGATCATCTGGAAACACATCGGGATAATCCCGTATCACTGGAACTGAATCAACAGAAGGAGTGACAACACTGGCATCTCTCACATAAGCTAAATATGCAACACACCCCTTCTCAACCATACGTTGAGCTTTAAGAAAAGAGATAACTCTACTGGGAGTGTGATCTAAAGTACCACTCCACTCAATATGCTGAATACCTGGCATAGCCAGCGTCACGGTCTTGGTGTGACCATCAAGAATAGCAAAATGGGGCGACAACTAGTCCATGCCCAAGATAATGTCAAAATCAACCATACCAAGTAACAATAAATTCGCTCTAGTCTCAAAACCACAAATAGTAACCAAGCATGACCGATAAACGCGGTCCACAAGAAGAGAATTATCCCACATGAGTAGAAACATAAACAGAGAAACTCAAGGAATTTTCGAGGTACACCAAATGCGGAGCAAAATAAAAAGACACATAAGAATAAGTAGAGCCTAAATGGAATAGAACCGATACACTTCTATAACAAACCATGACAATACCTGTGATGATAGAATCAAAGGCAACAGCCTCGGTACGGGCAGGTGGGGTAGCTATTGGGGCAGTAGCCATAGCCTGAGAACTCTACGGGGCACGCTGTGGATGAGAAGTCTGTGGAGGTGAACTCCTCCCAAGTCTAGGGCAATACGTCACCACATGGCGTATGTCACCACACTCAAAGCAACCTCGCGACCGACGTGGGGGTTGAAACTGTGCAGTACAGGTACTCCGAGACCCCTGAACACCTGAGACGCTGTGTAAAATCTGAGATGCAAGCTGAGCTGGCTGGCCCACAAAACCTCTACCATGTCGTACTCTTCCTCCAAAATACGGGCTAGTGAGTCTCCCCAATATACGAGGTCTACTCACTCCTCTATACTCTCCCTCCTGACCTCATCGGTCCTCTCTCTCCTGGACCTACCTGTCCCCTACTCGGCGAAAGGTCCTCACCACTCACTGAACTGGGACCACAGGCTGTGTCACCATGACACCTGGAACCTAACCAATGGAAACCTGCTGCTCTGTAGTTGGGTGGAGGGAGTCTGGTTCCCTCCCCCGATCTGTGAAGTAGTCGGTACAACTTGAATCAATCCCGCCTGAATAAATATACCAAACATGCTCTGGAACTGTGCCAAGGTCTCCTAAAGGGCTGGAGTAGTAGTAGCTGTAGGCGTGTCAGGTGCCTGAACTCCGGCTGGATCTACTGGTGGTACCTCGGCAGCAGCTCGTGCATGTGCTCTCACTGCACCACGGGCGCGTCCTCGGTTTCTACCCTATTCCTGGACTCTGACGGCAACAATATGGGGCATAGTTGCCTGATCATCTCGAGTAGTACATGTCCTCACCATCTGTGAGAGTATAGAAGGAAGAAGTTTAGAATTGTGAATGTCAAAAATCTCGCACGACAGGGAAGTCAAATGAAGTGGAATTATCCTAACAGTTACATAGCCTCTCGTAGATAAGTACATACGTCTCTGTACCGATCAGCGAGACTCTAATAAACCGGCATGTGTTCCGTGACTCCTATGAACCTAGAGCTCTTATACCAACATTCATGACCCCAGTTCACCCTTCATGAACATGTCGTGATGGCACCTAGTTCCTATAACTAGGTAAGCCTAATAATGTGAAAATTAATGTAACTTGCGAAATCACTTAATTAAACTAAGCAAATCTAGAAGGAAACGATGTATATAAGTGCCACTTGGCATATACAACTCAAAACAGAATGCGGAAGTCTACAATCTCATCCCAAAACCCAGAAACTCACGGGAACCACAAGCTAATTGAAACGTAAAATACTGCTCTAACTCTAGAATGTCTAAACAACTGAAAGAAAAGATAAACTAAGTACTAAAGCAGGAATAGAGTAGAGACTCCTAGTCTGCAGATGCGGCAGATATACCTCGAAGACTTCGCTAGATCTCTCCGCCTCGATGATAGTACGCCTGAGTGGAGGTACCTGGATCTGCACATGAAAAACATGCACAGAAGGGGCATGAGTACACCACAGCGGTACTCAGTAAGTGCCAAGCCTAACCTCGGTTGGATAGTGACGAGGAAGATCAGGGCCCTACTGAGGTCAAACAAGCATAATATGAATTAACAATATGAAAACTGACAGTAATAATGAGTACAACGGTGAGGATAGACAGATTAAACAAGGCAATAACAACTATACAAAGAATAGAATAAACATGAAATTTGTACAACTCAATACCAATGATAACAATGAGGATCTCCCAGGATACCGTCCTTTAGTCCTTTTCTCAACTGTCCAGTGGATCTCTCGAGATACCGTCCCATAGTCCATCATATGTGTAAATCTGAAGGATCTCCCGGGATACCGTCCCGTAGTCCAACTGTCAATGTGCAGGGGGATCTATCGGGAATCTAACCCGCAGTCCCAAAGTAAAAATGCAGGGGGATCTATCAGGAATCTAAGTCGCAGTCCCAAAGTAAACAAACAAAGGGGGGAGCTACCGGAATCCCACATCCGTAGTTCTAATATAAATGCGCAATCACAACCAAAAGGTACACAGAAATGAAGTACAAGAGACAAGCAATAAGTAGTACTGGCCTAGCATGCTTCACATAGTACAGTCGAGGCAACTTGTAACGACCCGACCGGTCGTTTCGAACCCTAGCGCATCGTTCAGCAGTCTGAGGCCATGAGCAGCTTCATTTCAGGTATATTGACTTGTGTGTATGGTCGGAATTGAAATTCAGGAAGTTCGGAGTTAAATTTAAATGAAAATTCTCATTTCAGAAGCCTTAAGTTGGAGAAAATGGCTAAGATTGGAATTTTTAGTGAACGACCTAGGAATCAAGATTAGAAGGTTCTAGCAGGTTCGTATGATGATTTTGGACTTGGGCGTATGCTCGGATTGGGTTTTAGATAACCCGGGAGCGTTTTGGCGCCTATTATGGAAGTTGGCATTTTAGAAGAAATTTCATAAGTTTGGTTGGAAGTGAATTTCGGTGTTATCAATGTTTTTTTGGAATCCCGAACTGTGAATAGCTCCGTATAGTGATTCTGGAATTGGGGGCGCGATCGGAAGTGAATTCGGAGGTCCGTAGACCATTTTGAAGCCATTTAGCTAAAGATAGAAAGTTGAAGGTTTTTGGAGAGTTTGACCGGGGGGTTGACTTTTTGATATCGGGGTCGGAATCGAATTCCGGAAGTTGGAATAGGTCCGTAATGTCAAATATGATTTGCGTGCAAAATTTGAAGTCAATCGGACGTGATTTGATAGGTTTAAACATCGGAAATAGAAGTTGGAAAGTTCAAAGTTCATAAAGCTCGAATTGGGGTGAAATTCATGAATTTAGCGTTGTTTGTTATGATTTGAGGCCTCGAGCAAGTCCGTAATGTATTTTGGGACTAGTTGGTATGATTGATTGGGGTCCCGGGGGCCTCGGGTGGATTCC
>MU759767.1:73903-88029 GCA_026770625.1 Nicotiana glauca | reverse complement strand
ATAATACAAAAAATATGCATTTGCATTAGGATTTTAATTTCACATTTTAGTATTAAGTAGGTATTAATTCATTTAAAGAAAATCACAAAGTGTTCCTTAGGCATTTTTAATTAACACTTGATTTTTAGGATTTAAATAGTTTAATGAGGATTAAATAGTTTAATTAGGGTTTTGTTTTAATTTTTACAAATTCAGAAAAAATACAATACAAAGTAAAAAATATATAAAATAAAATACAAAAAAATACAAAATGAAAATAAAGCAAAACAAAGGGAAAATAAAGAATTGGGTTGTTACAAATTCAAGCCCAAAAGTCGTACACCCGCCCAGGCCCAATGTCACTCAAACCCGGTCAGCCCCTACTAATCAAAACGACGCCGTTTGGTGTCATTAAATCCTAGCCTTTGATCTCCCCAGATCCAACGATCACCCAGCCTGCCCATGTAATAAACCAAACGACGTCGTTTGGTGCTCAGTGTATCTGAACCATTCAAATCGTTTCATCCAAGGGCCATCAATTAATATGCAAAATTAAATAAAAGAGCCTTATACTTCAGAAATCTAAAACATTTCACCTTCCCCTTCGTCTTCCCCCTTTCTCTTATCCGCCAACCCCGCCGAAACCCTCGCCGGCGGGAAATACACCCTACGCCAAACCTTACCAAAATTACACCATATGTCCGCCATGAGCCCTTCTTCCCACCCCTATATTTGTTTTCCTTCAAACATGAACCCATCTCTTCGAATATTAGGATTTGTCTCGCCGGAACCCTACCGCCGGCGAATGACACTTACCCCAAATAACCCCTAATTTACATTGTAGACTCGCCGTAACCTTCTCATCCCAAATACCCAAACCATATTCCTCAAATCTCACCAGAACTCCTCAAATTTTAATTTCAAGATTTTCTGGTCAAGAACCCCTAACTAATCTTTTGGGATTCATGATCGTAACACCCTAAATAGGTGTTTTTTTTGGAAAACACGCCATTTGGGATGTTACGGATCATGAATCCTAAAGGATTCAAACGGATTTGGCTCAAGCATGATCGAAACAAGCTAAAAAAACCTAGATAAGTTTCTTGATCTCTTTCTTTTATTTTTTGTATTGTTTCTGTTATGCATGTGCTTGTTTTCTTTCATTTTTTGTTCTGTTCTTTTGCTCATCTTTTTTATTTCTTTTTCAGTAATAAATTTGACCTTTTCTTTGGGAATTCTTGTATGAATTTAGCATATTGTTCAGAATAGTTGTGTCAGTTTTAGATTTTTTGGTTAATTAAATTTTAAAGTTGATTCTGCTAGGGTTAGTCATTTTTGCAATATTCTTAATTGATCTTGTTTAGTTCTTATAATTATTAGCTGTAATAGTTAAATAATTAGTATTAGTTTTGAATAGTTAAGATTAATCACGTTAATCTTGAGTCATTAATTGATCCGGCAATTAGGGGGCTAGTTATAGCTGTTAAAGGGGGTATGGGAAAACAGTAATTACAAAAGTAAAGGGGGGTATTTTGGGTATGTGAAATAGTTTAATAGTAGTTATAATATAATTTCAGAGGTAATATGGGCATAGAAAAGGGTAGTTTAGTAAATTTTGAATTGAAGTGAGGGCAATATAGGAATTAAAATAGAATAGAATCTTCTAGATTGGGGCATTAGTATAGTTTTAAATAAATAGATATAGTAACTTGTAGAACAAGTTAGAAATATGAGGGTAAAAATGAAATAAAATAGGGATTGATTTGTAAAAATAAAAAGTGACCTTTCCCCCCAAATTATATCTATAAATAGGCACTAGTGTGCCTTGTTTTACAAGTTTTGAAAAATCTGAAAAGATTTCCCTCTAAGCAATCTCTGCCCTTTTAGATCTAAATTCGAAATTCAAAACATCCAAAACTCAAAAACATTAGAAAAACTTTCCAAAAAAACTCAAAAATATACTGTTACATTGAAGCTTTTTGCAATTCCAGTCTTTAATTGGAACCTCTAGTGCCCTTAAGTTCAAGTTTTGAGTTGTTTTGGACCTATTTAAACTGTTCTTGTTTGTGTTTTGATTGCTGGAAGTTTCAGAAGTTTTTCTAGCTTAGTTTCAAGTTCGGAGTTGAGTTCAATCGAGTCTATTTGCCTATCTACTGGTTTTAGTTGTTTCTGAATATTCCTGGGTCGTTCTGGAGCTGTTTTATTTTTTTGTATTAATGGTTGTTTGTTGACTTGTTGTTGTTGAAGTGTTCTGTCTTAAAACTGTTGCTGACCTCCTTGCTTCGTTTCCTAATTCCAGGTACACATTGTATAATCTCAGCTGTGGGCGTGAATTAAATGATAGCATAGTTTTATTTTTTGACAAATTTTAGAGTAGAGTTTGATGTAATTTCAGATCATGTTCTGTAATTGAGTTTAGACTTTGGACTTTCAAATTTATCTTGGAATTGATAGTGTTCAGTAGCTCACAATAATTCTGTTGAGCGATTTGTCTCATTTTCAACATCAGTAGCATATATAAATGTAAAAAATCATTTAGGATCAATTTGAACTGTGTAGGACTGTCTGTGATGATGTAGATTACCAGGTTATTGCATGCTTTAATTTAGTGTAGTTTTGTAGAGGTTTCCGTCTCTTATATGGTAATTCGTAGAGATTTAAATCATTTACAGGAATTGTAAGGTATTCTGTTAATAATGAAGAAAATTAGTTCAAATAGCTAAAATTAAAAGCATTATAAAATTTTATAGGTTAAGTGATAATTGATCCCTGTGTTAAGTCACAAATATGTCCAAGTAGAAATAGAGATTGACATTAACCCCAGGTCACTGGACTGACCGGATTTGGATATGATAGCCCAGTAAATGATAATCACTTTGGAATAATTTTAGTTCACTATAATTGTTGCTCTTATTCCGTAGATTAGGTAATGTTCATTAGAGAATGTTTGAGACAATATAATAGTTATTTACAAGCTGGACCGTCCAAATTGTGAAGTTAGAGTAACAAACTTAGTTTTCATTTGACAAAGAGTGGATAGGCTATTACGGGCTTAGGCTTCCAATTCCTGGGCCAAACCTCCCGAGGCCCAAAGTCACTATAAATCATTTCATGCTGAAATTACCTTAGGAACATGGAAATTAAATCATAAATATAAAAATTGGGTTTTTGAATAAGGTAGCGGGTTCAAGCTAAAAGGTCTTTCCTTTTGTTTGAATCCGGACTTGAATTCGAGATCCAAGTTTATATTTGTGGATTAATTGGCCTTTAGAGACAAATAACAAAAAATAGAAAATGGTAGTTTGCTTTAGGACTTCCTTTAATAATAAATGAGATGAGCCTCGCCGGATCAAATATAAATTGCGAGGCCCTTATTAATTACTTACTAAAAATACTTAGTATTCGGGATAGGCCGTTTAGCGAATTTCACGGCCTTCCCATAAGATATAACACGTTATCCGCTTTAGGCGTGATTTTTAATAATCTTACCTTCCTAATATGGGTGTGCATTTCCTGTGACCCAAATCCAAATCCAAAAACGTTGAATAAGAATATGTCGAGGATCCGGGTGCATTTCATGTGACGTGATCCAAAAATATGTTCTTAAACTACGTTCACTTTCTTAAATAAACAATAATTGACAAAAGCAGTAAATTACTTTAAAATTGCATTGTAGGTTAACATGTATTAAAATCAAATTCTAGCCAAATATAGCAGTTGAGCGACCGTGCTAAAACTACGAAACTCGGGAGTGCCTAACACCTTCTCCCGGGTTAACAGAATTCCTTACCCGGATTTCTAGTTCGTGACTGTTAAACAGAGTCAAATCATTCCTCAATTCGGGATTCAAACTGGTGACTTGGGACACTATAAATCTCCCAAGTGGCAACTCTGAATCTTAAATAAAAATGAATCCCATTTTGATTGTCCTTTATGTGAAAAAACTCCTTCTTTATTATATCCCTTCCCCGGGGTATAGTAAAGCCAGGTCGAAAAAAGGAGGTGTGACAAGCCATAGTTGAATTGGATATTGGTGCTAGTGATCAGCTCCTTTGGCATGTTTAAGCGGTATGTGTGAGGCTTAAACAGCCGTCATAATTGATTTTATTTAGAAGTATTCAGGTATTATGGCCTGTTATTTGTAGGCGGATCCCGGAAGGGTTATGGTGTTTTAGACCACTACTTGAGGATTGGAATGTCCTACAGTTATGAGAAGTTACTCGCGTGTTGCTATGGTTCTCTTGGAATGAGTTAAGTAAAATGTTTCTATGTGATGAAGTTTTTACCCTATTAATAGTTGAGGAGTTATGATTAAATTCTGGCGCTATCGCATATTGGCATGTTTGGTAAAGTGAGCGGTAGGAAATTTGGAAGTGAGGATCAAGGTTGCAATTCAGTGTTGACAAGGATGTCACGAGCTCGGATGAGCAGGGAAAGGATTGGGATGTTTCGAGTAAGTTGGTATTGTCTTCAGCGTCACCTAAGTTCGATGTTTCTATAGGAGGCTTTGCATCTTGGTTACAGATTCTTGATATGCTTTACAACATTAGTGTGACTGGTGGTGTGGATATTGTAAGGCCCCGTGAAAATTTCTACTCAAACCCGAGAGCTCGTAGTTCCAAGTTAGGAATACGTGTTAGAAATTTGTAAAATTCTTTGCGGCGATACCCTTTGGACTGATCTATGCATTAAAAGTTAGGGAATAATGTTTTCCAGCAAATTGCATTTATGCGGTCCATTATGTGGTCGCATAATAGCTATGTGGATCGCAGAGTTAGACAGTTTGATGGTAATTTTGAGGTCAACTGTGCGGCCAATTATGCGATCGCATAATCAAAATATGGGCTGCATAGTCATCGCATAATCCCCTTGGAATTTTTCGGGGGCAGTTCTGTGGTGCATTATGCGACCGCAAACAAGTATGCGGATCACATTCCTGTCGCATACCCGGGCAGTTTGTTCAGGTTTCGGAAGCCATTTTTGCGGTCATTTCGCGGGCCGCATGTCAAGTATGCGATTGCATATGCGATCGTAGATCTAATTCGGGGCTCCAAATTTTTAAATTTTAAACTCGAGCCCCTATCATTATATCTTATGCAATGGCTCATTTTGATCCTATTTCCTGGTGCTTTTAGAGTGAGAAAGAGGGTCTAAGAGAGAGGAAGTGCCTTTCATCAAAAATTGCTCCACAAATTCTTGTTAAAACATTAAAGATAATCAAGTGAGGCACCTAAATCTTCATCCCAGGAGGTAAAACTTCATCACCTCAGCTCTTAATTTTAAACATAGTTATAAAGGGTCATTAGTGAGGTGATTCATAGGGATAAGGGTGATTACATTGCATGCATGTGTTCTTACAAGATATGGGGAAATTATAAATAGAGAGGCATGGGAAATGGGTTGGGGTAATCTTGCATAAAAGGACCATAAGACCTTAATGAACACTCAATGCTTGATAAAATGCTCAAGTGAGCTAAGATTATGATCTTTTCCTGATTATGGGTTCAATTGTGCTACATTGCTTAAATAGATTGAAGTTGCAAACATTTCGGAACATTATAGGATTAAGGAAAGCTCAATTGAGGTATGTATGGCTAAAACCCCATCTTTTTAGAAATTGAGCTCCGTTGGTATTTGTGTAGGTGCGGTAAGATTAAAGTTGGATTGTTGTATTGATTGTTATTTCCCATGAATTGGTGTTGCAACTTTATATACTTGAAAGATGTGTCTCAATATGATCAATGTGCTATTCTTGATAACTTGAAAGGGTGCGAAGAACATGAATCATGTATTGAATTTTTTAGACCTTAAATCAAGATTGAAGCTACGTTTATTGTGCCATCTATGTGAAGTCTTATCTATGCTTACAATTTAAATTGCTCTTGTGTGCACCTATTACCCTAAATTGCAAAGCTAACATCGAAATTGGGAATGATGTGATAGTTGTGGCCCCAAGTGCCTATGAAATGATATACGTGAAAAAAAGATTGAAACGAGATGAGTAATGAGAGGGGAACAATGCCTTGGTAAGGCGGCCTAGCCAATTGGGCCGAGATCAGACTCCATGCCACACACATAGTGGTATTGTGCTAATATTGAATTCCGAAAAAAGGGAAAATGAGTTTGTGATTGAATTATATGTCTCAAATTAGGCAACCTAGCCGATCGGGTCGAGATCGGACTCCGCTCAAGATAGCGGTGGTATTGTGAACAATGATGAACAGTATGAAATGCCCAAACTAAAATATATGGAAAAACGATATGAAAATTGTATGATTCTTTTATTTGATAATGTTGTGATCGTTAAAGTTTGTGAGTTACACTTGTGATTTCCTTGTTCTTGTATGAAAGTTCTTTCTAACTAGATGGTGTTTAGTTATACATACAAGTACTATTCCATGGTACTAATGTCCCTTTTGCCGGGGATGCTATATTTTTAAATGAATGTAAGTGTCTCCATAGCGGACAGTGCCGATCGCGCGTAGCGGAGTGTACTCCTCTCAAAGTCTTGGTGAGCCCCTTTCTCCTTCAAGGGTTTATGTTGTACTTCTTTTGTTGTAGACTTCCACTTTTGACGTATAGTTGGGGCCTTGTTGCCGGCGTTGTCATGATTTTGTCTTTAGTATCCATAGAGGCTCCGTAGACTTTTTGTGTGGGTTATGTATGGGTGTTGGATGGGTTAACGAACTGTGTTGTAACTCTATACTCTAGTTCTTCTAAACTATAACTATATGAAATCTTGGAAACTTAGCCATCATTAAGATTTGTGATATAAAAGTGAACTAAAAATGTTGAATGTTCGATTTTGCTATTGTCTGAATAAACAAAAATGTGATTTACTTCATCGTATTGAGTTGCGTAGAAAGTGTTAATAAGTCTTGCTCAGTTGAGTTCACTCGATTGAGCACTGTTCGCGCCTCCCGAGGTTGGGGCATGACAGATGTGCAGACTCGTTATCTACTGTGGAAGGTTGTGGGAGTGTATCTCACGGGAAGATTGTATAAGTGTGGCATGTAGTCACTTGATTGATTGAAGATTTTAACCATGCGTGAAGATTGTGGTAGTACCACTAATTTTGAGAATTTATGCCTGGAGGGCAGTCGATTTATTAGGTTGTGGACTGTGGAGGTTTGCTCCGGATATAAGGGTTGTTCTAGTGAGTCATGGGAAAAAGGGTTATTATGGGCCATTGAAAGGTTATTAGCCTAGTACGGTGTTGTCAGAATAGGCTCAAGGTCGATGGGTGGATTTAAATATGAATATGGGATCTATATCATGCTAGATCCGTTCATTTCTGCGTAGCAGTTCTTATGGAGGAGTATCCGAATGTTAGATATTATCACATCATCGACTATTTCATGTAATATTATATTGTGCCGTGTGAGTTGTGAGACGGCTTGATAATTTTCTTATGTGTTGAGGTTTCGTGTAGAGATGGTGTTATGCGAGCAGGATGGCTCTTGAGATTCAGATCATATATTGCATCTCAGTTGTTCTTGAGTTTTATAACGTTTGGCGCTATCTGTCTCCCCAGGGATGGTATTATGCACTTAGTGTTCTTGTGATCGATATTCGGTATTTTGTAGTAATAAGCAATTTAGCTCGGTGTATATCTCCTTATGTGAATATTATGTATGAATCGGGTGGCACACTGCCACGGGTATGTTGTTTGGATTGGGTTGCACGCCGTAACAGAGTGATGTTGGGTACAGTCCCTTATATTCTATTTTATGTGTTTTGTTTCCCATTTTCTTCTTGCCGAGGATGGTTTATAACTAATTTTTAGTTGTCTAATTAGTTGCGTGAGTTTAGTAGTCCCTTCATGAGTTCGGTGTTCTTATGTATCACGTTCATGTTTGTGGCCTATCGTCTCATTTTGGCATCATATGAATCTTTTGGTCATGTCTGGGGTAGCTTATTGCCTAAGCATCTTATAATGCGTGAGACGAGATTGTTGGATCTAGGATCAGTGCAATCAGACTATATGAAGTATATTAAAGAGCAAATACCATTATTTGGTTCAGAATGAGGTGATGATTCTTGTCAGGAGTATAGACTTAACGATTTGTTGACTCGGCAGTTGGTTATGAATTTCTACACATCTCTTCCATTGAGGCGGTATTTCAAAAGTTGGGGCAAGACTTATATATGTCATGAGGTGCATTGGGAGCATTAGATTCATGGAATTTCGGCTATTGTTATTAGAGGATAATATTACGGTCGTGTCAGTTATGCAGTGTTTAGAAAAGTTATGCAATCATGTATCGGTGCATCATGTGGTGATTGATACGGTGTTCGTAGGATGGAAGCAGGCTTGGCAGAGAATTTCGGATGTTGGAATTGGGCTCTAAGCTTTTTGATTGAATAAAAAAAGATATCTTCAAATTTGATCGAGCTAATATGCTCAACTGAGTTGTGGTAACACGGGTAGGTGCATGAGGTGTTAACTGTAATTTCAGACTACTCCAGCACAATTCTCAGCACGTTCGAGGATGAACGTATGTTTAAGTGGGAGAGAAAGAAATGACTCGACCGGTCGTTTTGATCCCGAGCACGTCGTTCAGTAGTTTGAGGCCTTGACTAGCTTCACTTAAGACTTTCACGCGTGGTTGAAATTGAATTTTGGGAAGTTCGGGGTTGATTTGGAAAGAAAATTCTTACTTCGAAAGCTTTAAGTTGGCATAATTGACTAAGATTGGATTTTTGTGTGGACGACCTCATGATCAGGAGTTGAAGGTTCCAGCAGGTTCGTATGATGATTTTGGACTTGGGAGTATGTCCGGATCAGGTTTCGGATGATCCGGGAGAATTTCGGCGCCTATTGTGTCTAGCATTTTAGAAGAATTTCATAAGTTTGGGTTGAAGTGCATTTCAGTGTTATCGATGTCTGTGTAGGATTTCGAGTATGGAATAGCTCCGTATGGTGATTCTGGTATTAGGAGCGCGATAAAAAGTGGATTTGGAGCTCTGTAGGTCATTTTGGAGTGATTTGGCGAAAGTTAGAAATTTGAAGGTTTTTGAGAAGTTTGATCGGAAGTGGAATTTTTTATATCGGGGTCGAATTCTAATTTCGGAAGTTGAGGTAGGTCTGTAATGTTGAATATGACTTGTGTAAAAAATTTGAGGTCAATAGGATGTGATTTGATAGGTTTTGGCATCGAATAAAGAAGTTTGAAGTACTAAAGTTCATCAAGTTTGAAATGGAGTGTGATTTATGATTTTAGCATTGTTTGATGTGATTTGAGACCATGACCAGGGTCATGTTATGTTATGGGACTGGTTTGTATGATTGGATGAGATCCCGGGGGACTACGTGGATGCCAGGTGATTAGCGGAACGAATTTGGACTTAGAAGAAGAATTTTGCAGCTGCCTTCTGGTGTAACCGCACCTGCGAGGCTTGGGCCACAGGTGCGAAACCGCGGAAGCAGCCCTGTGGTCGCATATGCGATTTTGGTGGGGGAGAGCTGGGAGCGCGGATGCGGTCATCTCACCGCAGAAGAGGGACCGCACCCGCGGAAGAGAAGGCACAAAAGCGGGAATGGGCTGGGAGCCCTGGACCGCAGAAGCGGTATTTGGTCTGCACATGCGGCACTGCGAAGCGGTCGCGTGACCGCAGGTGCGAAGGTCGCTAGGCAGTGAAGTGTTTTAAAAAGCGGGTTTTGGCTCATTTTATCTCAAGTCCTTCATGGGAGCTGATTTTTGGAGCAACCTGGGAGTGACATTTTCATCACCAAGCATGAGGTGAGTGGTTCATACTAGTTTTGAGTTAAACACATGAATATACACAGATTTGAACATGGAAATTAGTGGGAAATTGTGAGGTTTGTTGGATTGATACCATGAATTTGGGCATGAAATTGAGAATAAATGATATATTTGAGTTCGTGAGGTTATGGGTAAACTTTATCTTCAAAAATTACAGAATCCTGGCACGTGGACCCGAGGGCAATTTTGTCAACTTTTCAAGCGAAGTTGGGAATTTACATAAATTGAATTTTTATAAGTATTAGGGTGTATTTTCATTGGTTTGCACATTAATTGGCTAGTTCTGGAGCGTGGTGCATCGATTTGGGTCGTCGAAAAGGCTTGGGAAGCCGGTTATGGAACTTCGGAGCGAGGTAAGTCTCTTTGCTAACCTTATAAGAAGGAATTGTCCCCATAGGGGAATTAATTGGTTATGTTCTCCTATTTGTGGGGGCTACATACGCACGAGGTGATGGGAGTCCGTGCGTAGCTGCTGTTATGCTTAAATCCGGGTAGTCTAGAACCCAAAAGCCTGCTTTACTTGAAATAATTGTAATCATACTGACAATTTTAATTGCTTAAATCATATCGAATGAGTAAATTATTTTCTAAAAGAGTTAAACTTCGTTTTCTTGACTTGTAAAAGAGAAATTGACACATCCTTGAACAATTGCATCCCTGATGAAGTCTTGATCGATTGTTTTAATATGTGTTTCTATGTGTACCTGCATCACATGTATAATTCGCGAGCGGGGTGATTCCTTTTTTATATTTCACCGCGTTGCATGTATGATTCGCGAGCGGGGTAATAGATGCATCTATGGTTCGCCCCATTCGACCCTCTAGCAATGCACATTTATTATTATGTTGGATCGGGCCATACGACCTCGGCATGATTTGCGCATGCTTGTATTGCTTGCCTTGAGATTTAGAAATTTGATATTGCCTCCCTGGCTTGATATAAATTAATAAATGATGAAATATAGATTATTTGGAAATCTATTACTATTAAAAGAATTGTTTACCTGCTTCATGATTAAATGAGTTTACAGACGATTTACAAATTCCATGATTTTCCACATTATCGATATTTTATTATTGTACCACTAGTAAGTGTCGAAGTTGACCTCTCGTTACTACTTCTTCGAGGTTAGACTGGATACATGCTGGGTATGCATTATTTTCGTACTCATACTACACTTGTTGTGCATTTTCGTTGCACAGGCATATGTACGTCTAGTGGCCACATTTGGCGCAACGGCATGGTTGACACGGAGAATTAGGTGAGTTGCATCTCTTGAGACGACCTGGAGCCAGCAGAGCCTCTTTCAGAGTATTGTAATTCTTTTCTGTCCAATTATATTCCAGACAATTACTGTATTGTACTTTATTTCCTAGAAATTGCTCATGTACTTGTGACACCGAGTTCTGGGATGACTATGGGATTATTCAACATTTAAGTTTGTTAAAAATATCATTATTTATTTAGTGATTTTCATTATTTATTGTTGAAATGTAAGGAAAAGAAATGATTTCGAAAAATACTAAAATAAGAATTTAATTAATTATTTAATATTCGCTTGCCTGATCGAGGTGTCCGATGCCATCATGGCCTTCAATGGATTTTAGGTCGTGACAACTTCGAGTTGGAAGGTAGTGTCACACTTTTTGGGATGTCAATGGGGAGTGAACGAGCTTGTACAACTGGTGAATGAGCATGGGCTCAGGATGGGTTATTGATTTCATAAGTAATTTTACCTAGTGCAGCATTGTTGGAGGATGTCGGCATGCAATTTCCACAGGTGGGTTACCTCCTGTGTGCAGGTTAGCGGTTGCGTGGTGTTGATGAAGCTTATACAAAGAATTTAATTTCTATCCGGTAAGAGGTCGAATATGTAAATGTGGCTAGTGATTCAGAGTATTCATAAAATGTTTAATAGAAAGATTTCGGGGAATTTGGCATGTTGAATGTGCAAGATCATGTCAATGGGGGATAAGGAATCTTGGTGGGTTCCACAGTTACGTAATGGTAGCTCCAAGCTAAGTGCGAGAGCCCCACCGCCTACGATCTGATTGCTTGGTTGTCTACTTGTGAGGTTTCTGGTTATCGGCATAATGCTGGATTATTACGACTAAAGAAAGAAAACATCAGTGGTAATTTGAGCAAATGATTTGAGGAACGTGTCCTATATTTGGCCTTATCGATTCATGTTATTTTGGGAAGACTCGGAGTTTATACTTCCTATGGTTGTGATGTACAAGGAAAGTGATCCAGCCAGGTGTTTCTTTGAGATGGTGTTCGTATGCTAGTAGAGCCTTGGAGTTAATTTATTTTGGACCAAGTCCGAGTGGGTGATTCTCAACAACGGTCCAAGTGGATTCAAAAGTTAAAGTGCGGTGCCTAAGGATTTCGAGTCCATAGTATGGTTGTTGAGTATCGAGCTTTTGTATCGGATTATGAAAGGGGCTTGGAGTGTTCTGTGTTATCTTCAGTCTATGGTGTAACATTAGAGGAATGGGAGAAAATAACTTTGGAATCACAGGGAAATTATTCGAATGGATATACCAGTTGAAGATGCGAATGTGCACACAAGAAGGGTATGAGATGGTTAGGGAGTTTTGAGACAACATGGTTTCGTGAAATAAGGTCACTCATAAGAAGTGCGGATTTGAGTTTTTGATGTTTTGAATGGATCTCTTATTAATCCTAAGGCAAGTCCGGAGTAAATTAGAAGAAGTTGGGTCGGTTAGTAATTGTTAAATTGGCATGATGGTGGCAATGATCAGTTCCTTTAGCGTGTTAAGTTATACATGTGATTTGTGGCGGAAAATGCGAGGCTTGACGACCACCGTAATTGATTTTATTTGGAGGCATTTGAGTATTATGCCCCGTTATGTGTAGACGGATCCCGAAAGAGTTATGATGGTTTAGACCACTACTCGAGGTTGGTATTTTCTATGATTATGAGAATTTAGTCACGTGTTGCTATGGTTCTCTTGACATAAGCTAAGTAAAATGTTCTACATGCTGAAGTGTTTACCATATTAGTGGTTCAGGAGTTACGATGAAATTCTTTAACTCTTGCGCATTGGCATGATTAAGATCAGTGAGTAGAATGTGATTTGGAAGTTGAGGATTAAGGTTGCAGTTTGGTGTTGATAAGAATGTCACCAGCTAGAATGAGCAGGGAAAAGAGATTCAGATGGTTATTGTAAGCTGGTATTGTCTTTAACATCAGAGATCAGTGTCCTGTGTAAGAGGCTTTTCATACTGATTGCGGATTCTTGATTTGATTTACATCATTGGTATGGCTGATGGTATGGAGGTGCAAACTAGTTACTTGGTACATAAGGTCGTGGGAGCGCATTCCGTTGGAAGATTTTATAAGTGTGACATGTAGTCACTAGATTGATTAAGGGTTGAAACCAAGTATGGATATTTTGATACTGGTGCTAATTTGAGAATTTATGCCTGAAAGGCACTCGGTTCATTTGGTTGTGGACTGTGGGAGTTTTTTTGGATTTGGCGATTGTTCTTGTATGTCATGTGAAGAAGGGGTTATTGTGGATCCTCGAAAGGTTATTGGCCTAGTGCGGTAAAATCAAAATCGTCTTAAGGTCTGTGGATGGATCTAAATGTGAACCCAAGCTCTATATCCAGCCGGATGTGTTCATTTCCGCTTAGCATTGTTACATAGGAGTATTCGGACCTTGGATATTACTTCTGTCGTCAGTTATTTCATGTAATACTCTATTGTGCTGTGTGGGATTTGAGATGGTTTGATTATTCGCCCTCGTATTGAGATCCCGAGTAGTTTGTGGTGCTATATGAGCAGGATGGCTCTGAAGATATAGGTCATTTATTGCACCTTAGTTGTGCTTAAGTTTCATGGTGTATGGCCCTACTTATTGTAACGACCCGACCGATCATTTTGAGTACCAGCGCTCCGTTCAGCAGTCGGAGGCCATGAACAGCTTCATTTCAGGTATTATGACTTATACGCGTGGTCAGAATTTGATTTCGGGAAATTCGGAGTTGATTTGGGAAGAGAATTCTCATTTTGGAAGCTTAAACTTGAAAGAATGAACTAGGATTGGAATTTTTAGTAAACGACCTCAGAATCGGGATCTGGAAGTCCCAGCAGGTTCTTATGATGATTTCGGACTTGGGCGTATGCTCGGATTGGGTTTTGAATAACCCGGGAGCGTTTTAGTTGTGATTTGGTTCATTTCTCCCATATTTTCATGGCTTGGGGCGATTGTGGAGAGCTTCTAGGAGGGAATTTTCGCCATCAATGCTAAGGTAAGTTATTCCCACCTATTATAAGTTAAATACATTGATCATGTATGAGATTAAGCATGGGAATTAGTGTAAATATTGAGGTTTTGGTTGAAAACCTA
>MU759767.1:0-36186 GCA_026770625.1 Nicotiana glauca | reverse complement strand
TATTCGCTTTCTTTTTGTAATATATGAGAAGATATATAATTTATTACTAATTAAATATTTTTTTGTTTTAAATTTTATTATGTTGTTCTTAATAATATTATCTAAATTTTAATGAATAAAATCTCTATTAAACTAACGGGACTTATACAGGGAGCGCATTGAAAAACTTTTTTGTTATGTATTTTTTTTTATTATATCATCTAATATTTGATATTATTACATTGTTAAAAGAAAGTTTTATTAGCATATTACTGTATTAAATATTTTTCTCTGAAAGTTTTTTTATGACTTTTATTTTTGTTTTATTTATTTTAAAATAATTTTAAAACTCCAACTTGAAAGTTGAAACTAATTCCCAATTTGAATTGGTAATTTATTATTTTCTAATTTCTTTTTTATTTTAAAATTATTTTAAAACTCCAACTTGAAACTACTTCCCGATTTGAATGGGTAGTTTTTCTTCTCTTTTTCCATTTTTATAGCTTTTTTTGCCTTTTATTTAAAATAATTTAAAAACTCCAACTTGAAACTACTTCCCGATTTGAATGGGTAGTTTTTCTTCTCTTTTTCCATTTTTATAGCTTTTTTTGCCTTTTATTTAAAATAATTTAAAAACTCCAACTTGAAACTACTCCCACCCAATTGAAATGGGTAGTTATTTTTTAATATATTTATTTTTCGTTTTCTTATATTTAATTATAAGATATTTATATTTATTAATCCAAATAAAATAACCAATTAATATATATGGTAATTTTATATTTATTTTATTATTTTTATTTTTTATATATATTTAAATTCAAAAATAATAACCAATAACTAATTCTAAACTAAATAACTAATTATGCCATGTGACAACTTTTTAGGTTGCCACTTGGCTTGAGGAGAGGGCTTTTTTCCTCTCCTTTTAATAATACATAGATATAGATTATGTTGTTCTTAATAATATTATCTAAATTTTAATGAACAAAATCTCTATTAAACTAACGAGACTTATACAAGGAGCGCATTAAATAACTTTTTTGTTATGTACTGTTCTTTATTATATCATCTAATATTTGATAGTATTACATTGTTAATAGAAAATTTTATTAGCATATTACTTTATTAAATATTTTTCTCTCGAAATTTTTTTATGTCTTTATTTTCGTTTTATTTATTTTAAAATAATTTTAAAACTCCCACTTGAAAGTTGAAACTAATCCCCAATTTGAATTGGTAATTTATTATTTTCTAATTTCTTTTTTATTTTAAAATTATTTTAAAACTCCAACTTGAAACTGTATCCCGATTTGAATGGGTAGTATTTCTTCTCTTTCTTGCTTTTTTTTTATAGCGATTTTTTTTTTTAAGATAATAAACTCCAACTTGAAACTAATCCCACTCAATTGGAATGGGCAGTTATTTTTTAATATATTTATTTTTATTTTTTATATTTAATTATAAGATATTTATATTTATTAATCCAAATAAAGTAACCAATTAATATATATGGTAATTTTATATTTTATTTTATTATTTTCGTTTTTATATATATTTTAAAATTATTTTAAAACTCCAATTTGAAACTACTCCCACCAAATTGGAATGGGTAGTTATTTTTTAATATATTTATTTTTTCTTTTTTTATATTTAATTATAAGATATTTATAGTTATTAATCCAAATAAAGTAACCAATTAATATATTGTAATTTTTATTTTATTTTATTATTTTCATTTTTTATATATATATATTTAAATTCAAAAACCAATAACTAATTCTAAACTAAATAACTAATTATGCCATGTGAAATCTTTTTAGATTGCCACTTGGCTTAAGGAGAAGGCTTTTTCCCCTTCTTTTAATAATATACATACACACACACGCACACACACACATATATATATATGGTAGTTTTCCATTTTTCATTATTTTCTTTTTTATAAATATTTGAATTCAAATATAATAACTAATAACTATTAATTAACTAAAAAACTAATTAGTAACTAATTATGCCATGTGATTTTTTTTATGCTGCCACTTGGCTTAAGGAGAGGTCTTTATCCTCTCCTTTTAATAATATATAGATTTTTGTTTTTTATATTTAATTATAAGATATTTATATTTATTAATCCAAATAAAGTAACCAATTAATATACATGGTAATTTTGTATTTTATTTTATTATTTTTATTTATATATATTTAAATTCAAAAATAATAACCAATAACTAATTCTAAACTAAATAACTAATTATGCCATGTGACGTCTTTTTAGGTTTTCACTTGGCTTAGGAGAGGGATTTTTCCTCTCCTTTTATAATATATAGATTTGTCCCCATCACCACGTTTTTCTCAAGACAACATTATTTAACATGAGCTCCTCCTGTCCAACCACCATATATATGTTTTCTTTTGTAATGCTCCGTAAATCCGGACTAGGTGTGGACATATTAAATAAGTATTAATGTGATATCTTATATAGGTGAAGTTTTATCGGGATGAGTATGAGTAGAAATAATTATTTTAGAACCAAGACGGACAGTGAGGTGCATAAGATTTGATAAAATCGACTAAGTTTACGCAAGAATTGTCTTCCAACAGGATTTCGTGAATATCTGTAAGGAATTTGAAAAAACGCAAACCACAAAATTTGTAGCCCTTTGAAATACATTTTCAATGATACATTGTGAAGCCAGAACGGATCTCTGTGAAAGATGTTACGTGTATTTTATTGAACAATATGCAGTATAGGCACCCAAGTGAGCGCCCGGATGGTCTCGTGTGCGGCCGCGCACTTGTGGCAGTGCCACTGCCATGCTGACCGGTTGGGCCTTCACCTACATGGGGGCACACCCGGGAAGCCGTATTATAAGACCTACTTGGTCCTCCACACCCAAAATACAAAAAACTTTCTCTAGAAAGGAAATCTCTCAACAACCTAACCTCCCCCAAGGTCCCTCCATCATCCTTGGTAAGTTCTAATGAAAGATTCTAAGTAAATTTTAATTTTCCAACACTTTATTAACATGGGTAAACCCTTCAAATCATTAGATATTCAATCAAGACATCATCATTGAGAAAAGAAATCCAACAACTCGAATTCAAGCGGATTAAATGTCAAAAGGTAATATTTACACCCTCTAATTGATTATAACATTGGATTAATGATTATAGACTCTAAGTTCATGAGTTATGAGTTGATGAGTGTGATAGAAAAACATGAACGATTATAGGTTTGGGTTGTTGATTATTGATTAAAGGTATTGTATAACTTATGGGTGATGAAGAATGATATTGATTGTAGCAATTCGAGATTTTAGAATTTATCTAGGAGCAAGAGAATGGGTTGTTGGGTGTGGAAACACCATTATGAGGGCAATGAGGCTTTACGCCCATAAGATGTTTGATAAAATGCCTAAGTGACCAGATCATGAGTATTGGAATCCCTTTGACTTGTATTGATATAGATTAAAATTGAAAGGGTTGGCGAACGTTTTATTACGCTCAAGAGCAGGAAGTTAAGGTATGTGAGGCCAACTCTCTATGTATGGGAATGTTAACGATTCTCCTAAATTACGTTTCTTTTACGACGTTACTTAATTGCCTCAGAAACATAATTAAGCGTAGTTCTTTGAATAGTTGCATAACTTCTATTCTCTAGCTTCATAACTCGTTCATGACTTTCATTATGAACGTTGTAAGCTCACTGAATAATCAATACAGATTTGGGTTTGATGCCTATGAGTCTTCATCTAGAATACTCAGTATGCCATAAACAATTGAAGTTTCAGTTTTCATAATCAGTTCAAGAATACATGTTTCAGTCTAGTCCGAATCAGTATTCTAGTATCATGTAACTCAATATGATTTAATATTTCAATATCACATATTGAAGTATGATTCGCAGTTCCTGAATTTAAATCTATGAATGTTGAACACTTGTATTTGGGTTTGAGGCTGTAATTTATGCTTTATACATGTTTGGGCCCGAGGCCGCAATTTATTGCTGTATGCATGTTTGGGCTCAAGGCCGTAGTTTATGCTTTATGCATTTCTGGGCCTAAGGCCTTAGTTATTTATATGTATACTTGGACCTGAGGCTGTAGCTTGTTCACGTATATATTGGGTCTGATGCTGTAGTTTATTCAGATAAACAAGTGGTTCATCATTTAGAAGAGGGAGTATTCATATCCTTACTTCCTTTGTTCAGTTATCAGTTATCAATTACCATTTCAGTTATTAGTTTTCAGTTACCATTTTAGTTATCACTTTTCAATTATCATTTCAGTTATCAGTTATCAGTTATTAGCTATCATTCAGTTTCAGCGGTGGTCATTTTAGTTATAAGTTGTCGGTTGTCAGTTATCAGCTCAGTTTCAGTTTCAGCATTTTTAGTTCTTTCTTTCAGTTGTTTTACATACCGGTGATATTTAAATATAGTAACGTCCCTTTCGCCCGGGCCTGACATCTTTGAATTATGTTTTTCACGTTTTTATGGTTTTAATTATTTTTGACTCGTTCAAATCACATAATATACTTATATATGTTAATTCACGATTTTCAGAACTCAAAATAATATTTTTATTAAAAAATTATTTTCGGACAGAGTTGTAAAAAAATATTTTTTTTTACCCATTCAAAAACACCATTGTTCATAATTCGTATATTAATCCATAATTTCAGAAATAATAGCATTCAAAATAGCCACTTTTTATTAAAATAACACTCTGATTATGGACAAAAAATGCAACTAAAATAGATTAATAGTATTAATCCAGTTTTATGCATTAATTCATAATTACAGAATTAATAGAATTCTGAAAACAGTCACATTTTTACCAAAAATATAATAGAACAGATTGTGATTAAATATAACTCCACTGTTTATGCATATGTATATTAATTCATAATTTCAGAATTAAGATACTAATAAAACAGTTACGTTTTTGGCATAGAATAATCATACCAAACATGAAGAATTAATCAATATATTTTAATATTACTCTATTCATACTATATTATATTATCTAATTAGATGTAATACGACGTCTGATAGGAATTATTAGAACATGCACAGCAAAAGCAAGCATATAATCCATGCATGAAATACATGTAAACTAGACAATGCTATGATTACTAGATTAGAAATACTAACCTCTTGAAATCGTTGCATAAATCCTCCACACAGCAAGAATCCAAGGCTGCAGTCTTTTGATATATGCTTAGTAAACCCTTGGACGAGTTTGCTTTGAGTGGGCAAGGGCAATACAACTCTAAAAGGTAATTTATTGGGTGAATATTGTCTTCCTTAAGTAGACACGTTTTTAGCCAAAAATAGGGCTCCAAAAACATGTAGGATTCTGCTTTCACGAGTAGAATCCTACTCTAACTCTACCAGATCACTTTTCTCCCAAGTCAGTCTAGGTTTTTACTAGGTATAGCAGGGACCACAGAAATAATAAGAGGCTACTAATTATAATATCAATTTGAAGTTAGCATGAATTAATTCTTGCTATAATTAATTGCAGTTTATTCCACTAAAAAACTACAATTGAACTCCTCATTATGATTTTCGAAAATTCAGTAACACTTATTTTAACTCCCCATGTTAAGGTCTCAAATACCAGTTAACTAAATTAAATCACTGAAAATTTAATTTAATCAACTAATTAAATCCTTTACAATTGCGCTTAAACTATTTTATATGACGGATACAAAATCCACCTGCCGGATTTTCACATGAAAACTTATAAGCTTATATAAAGGGGTATCATCAAACTCAAAATCGGGTCATGGATTCTATCAACTAATTTTATTCACAAATATTATTCGTTATTGTCCAATCAATTAGGCATACACTAACTGTGGATAGAGTCGTACCTTTTGATAAATTAAAATAATAAACAAATTACATTAATCATAATAATTATATCGAGATTAGAGTATAAGCTCATTTAATGAATTAGAAAAAATATTTTACATATATTCAGTACAAAATATCTTTTCTCTACTTGGTCCGTTCAATATACACTAAGTATACTAGCACAAAAAGTCGGAGCAAAACCACTCCCATAATCAAGACAAAATAATAATCTTGTGCTACAATCATCAAGATATTTTGTCCAATAATATCTTCGATTGTGAATATAGTTTATTAATTATGAGAACCGACAATCTAATCTTTTGTGCATGAGCTAAGACTCCATACACTAAATTGTCTACTACATAACCAAAAGGACACACATGTAACAAATGATCTATTTAAAATAGTATTTTATTAAATTGAATCAATTAAATAAATAATTATTCCATAAAAAATAAAATAAAATATTATATCTAAACCGCATGGTTAATAGTATATCCCAACATATACTGCCAATATAAGAAAATGACTTACTACCATACCTAACTCCTTTGAAAAATATTTGTCCTAATCACCACGTTTCTAATAGTAGTAATTATAATGCTATAGCTCCTTTGGAAAATGGCTGTCCTCCACATTTTGAGCGGTAGTAATTATAATGTAGTAGCTCCTTTGAAAAATATTTGCCCTCACCACGTTTTGAGTAGTAGTAATTACAATATACTAGCTCCTTTGAAAAATGTTTGTCCTCGTCACCACGTTTCTCTCAAGACAACATTATTTAACATGGGCTCCACTTGTCCAACCACCATATATATGTTTTTTTGTAGTACTCCGTAATTCCGGACTAGTTGTGGACATGTTAAATAAGTATTAATGTGATATTTTAGACATCTAAAGTTCTATCGGGATGAGTATGAATGAAAATAATTATTTTAGAATCAAGATGGACAATGAGGTGCATAAGATTCGATAAAATCAACTAAATTTAAGAAAGAATTGTCTTCCAGCAGGATTTTGTGAATATCTATGAGAAATTTGGGAAAACGCAAAATACTAAAGTTGTATCCCTTTGAAATACCTTTTCAATGATATATTGTGAAGCCCGAACGGATATGTGTGAAAAATGTTACGTGCATTTTACTGAACAATATGCAATATACGCGCCCAGGTGAGCGCCTGGATGGTCCCGTGCGCGACCGTGTACTTATGGCAGTTCCACTGCCCTACTGACCGGTTGGGCCTTTAGCTGCATGGGGGAGAAGTCGGTTGACTATTTTATAAGCCCTACTTGGTCCTCCATACCCCAAAATATAAAAACTTATTCTAGAAAGGGAAGCTCTCAAGAATCTAACCTCCCCCAAGGTCCCTCCATCATCCATGGTAAGTTCTAATGAAAGATTCTAAGTAATTTCAATTCTCCTACACTTTATTCACATAGGTAAACCCCTCAAATCATTAGGTATTCAATCGAGACATCATTATTGAGAAAAGAAATCCTACAACTCGAATTCAAGAGGATTGAACGTCAAAAGGTAATATCTTCATCCTCTAATTGATTATAGCATTGGATTAATGATTATAGACTCTAAGTTCATGAGATATGAGTTGATAGATTTGATAGAAAAATATGAATGGCTATAGGTTTGGTTTGTTGATGATTGATTAAAGGTGTTTTATATCTTATGGATGATGAAGAATGACATTGATTGAAGCAATTCGAGATTTCACAATTTATCTAGGAGAAAGAGAATAAGTTGTTGGATGTAAAAATACCATTATGAGTGCTATGAGGCTTTACGCCTGTAATGTGTTTGATAAAATGCCTAAGTGACCAGAAAATGAGTATTGGTATCCCTTTGACTTGTATTGATATAGATAAAAATTGAAAGGGTTGACGAACATTGTATTAGCTCAAGAGTAGGAAGTTAAGGTATGTGAGGCTAACTCTCTATGTTTGGGAATGTTAATGATTCTGCTAAACTACGTTTATTTTACGACGTTACTTAATTGCTTCAGAAATATAGTTAAGCGTAGTTCTTTAAATAGTTGCAGAACTTTTATTCTTTAGCTTCATATCTCGTTCATGACTTTTATTCTGAACGTTGTGAGCTTAGTGCATAATCAATACATATTTGGGTTTGACGCCCATGCGTTTCCGTCTAGATTACTCAGCATGTCATAAACAATTGAAGTTTTAATTTTCATAATTAGTTCAAGAATACATGTCTCAATCTAGTCCTAATCAGTATTGTAGTATCATGTAACTCAATATGATTCAGTATTTCAGTATCACATATTGCAGTATGATTCTCAATTTCTTATGCCGTAATTTACATTTTCTGCATGTTTGAGTTCAAGGCCGTAGTTTATGCTTTAGGCATGTTTGGTCCCGAGACCGTAGTTTATGCTTTAAGCATTTTTGGGCACGAGGTCGTAGTTAGTTATATGTATACTTGGGCCTGATGTTGTAGCTTGTGCACGTATATATTGGGACCGAGGCCATAGTTTATTCAGATAAACAAGTGGTTCATCATTTAGAAGAGGCAATATTCATATACTTACTTCCTTTGTTCAGTTATCAGTTATCAGTTATCATTTCAGTTTCAGTGTCAGCAGTGATCATTTCAGTTATCAGTTGTCAGTCATCAACTTAGTTTTAGTTTCACCATTTTCAGTTCTTTCTTTTAGCTGCTACATACCGGTGCAATTTAAATGTACTGACGTCCCTTTTACCTAGGTCTGCATCTCACGATGCATGTAATTATTTACAAATTGACGACTCAGAGCACTAGGATTCTCGTACCAACTATTTGGTGAGCCGTAGTTCTTTCGGAGAATTTTAATTATGTTTATAGTATTTACAAACAGTCAGGCTTTCAATACTTCATTGGAGGCTTTATAGACTAGAATAACAGTTAGATATGGTTGCATTCTTTTTATTTAAGCAATGTTGACTACCGATATGTTTCAAACTTATATTAGTGTTTCTGCACATTGATTTAAATTATTTAGACTTTCTGTAACACCCTAAATTTTATAAATAAATTATGTGTATTTGGGTGATCTTGTTTTTATTGCTAATGTTTTATCACTTTTCTTAAAAAAATTCAACTTTATTTGATTAAAAAAGCGGGGGTATAAAAAAAGACTTAGTGTATCCTATTCAATCCCTTTAATCTATTTTTTCCATTTGATATAAATAATATCTAGCTTCTACCCATTTGGGAAATAAACCCTTTATATTAGCAAAATCTCTTTCTCTCTCTATACAGCCCGTCAAGCATATCTCATATCACTCACTCAGGGTACCCGCGGTTACTAAGGGTGTGCAGACTCCAGAGGGGATCCTACAGCCCAAGCTCTATAACAAGCCACCTCGTGGCATAAATCAATCAGGCCCTCGGCCTCACATAATCATGAATCAGTAATAACCTACTGCGGTGCACAACCCGATCCCATAGCATCCTCAAAAACATGCCCTCGGCCTCACTCAATCATAAAACTCTCAAGACACTCGGGCTATTAGCAAAAACAGGGTGCTTAGCCCAAAATAACCTTTTATATGCATAAAAAATGGGGAAATAAAGACTGAGTTATGAAATCAGTAAAACATAGAATGACTGAGTATAGATTTTCAATCAAAACAGTGACAGTTTAATAAGAAAAGGCCTCTAAGGATCCAAACAGCTCTGGCACAAGACCCAAGTATGGAATTCCGCCCAATTTATAGGGATTCTTTCTAAAACACATAAGTATCATTTAGTTTCTGTCAAATATGCAACTTTATTAGTTGCTACGGGGCAGACCAAGTCACGATCCCCAATGGTGCATACCCACACGACCATCACCTAGCATGTGCGTCACCCTAAAGTAGTAGAACGATGCAAAATCCGAGGTTTCATACCCTCAAGATAAGATTTACAATTATTACTTACCTCAAACCGGTCAAATCCCTACTCCGCGACGCCCTTACCTCTGGAACCGACTTCCAAACGTCCCGAATCTAAACAAAAACAATACAATGCAATCAATATAAGGCAAGAAACCAATTCCACACGAAAAACTATCAAGTTAGACCAAAATCCCAAAATTCACCCAAACCCGGCCCCGGAGCCCACATCTCAGAATCCGACAAAAAATCACAAAACTAGAAACCCCTTTCACTCATGAGTATAACCATACCAAATTCATCAAAATCTGACATCAAATGGTCCCTCAAATCCCCAAATCAAACTCTCCAATTCCTACACCCTAACCCCTTATTTTCATCCCTAATTTCTTCTAATTACATGCTTAAACAACTAAAAATCACCATAATTACGAATATTAGGCTCAAGTAACTTACCTCATTGAAAACCCCCTTGATTCCCTCTTTAGAACTCTCCAAAAATCTCCAAGTCCGAATGCAAATTATGAAGAATACCCCAAAATTCGCGAGTGTTCCTTATATACCTTCTGCCCAGGCATCTCGCACTTGTGGCCCCTTTTAGCGCATCTACGTGATCGAACTTGCAGTCCAAGTATCGCACCTGTGGAAATCACTTATCTGCCCAAAACCGCTTCTACGGTCTATTACTCGCACCTGCGGTCTCGCAAGTGCGCTCCACTAATCGTATCTGCGGTTCCTGCCCTCCTCAGCCTTGGCCGCATATGCGGCCCTTTTTTCATTTCTTTGGGACCGCACATGCGGCCCCCACTCCACAGGTGCGGTTATGGCAGCTGAGTGAAATCTTCATCATTCTTCAAATTCCATCCTTGATCCGTCAACCACCCAAAATCAACGCGATGCCCTCGGGACCTCTATCAATCATACCAACAAGTCACATATCAACATACGAACTTAGTCGAACCTTCGGAACTCTAAAAAAAAACCAAAACACCAAATCACCCTCGGATTCAAGCTTAAGAACCTCTAAACTTCCAATTTTCGCAAATGATGCCGAAACCTACCAAACCTCATCCGAATGACCTGAAATTTTGCACACACGTCACAAATGACACTACAAACCTACTCCAACTTCCGAAATTTCATACCGACCCCGATATCAAAATTTCCAATTTTGCCAATTCAAGCCTAATTCTACCACGGACCTCAAAATTACATTCAGGACGCGCTCCCAAGTCCAAAATCACCTAATGGAGCTAACCAAACAATAAAAATTCACATATGAGATCGTTTACACAAAAGTCAACATTCAGTTCACTTTTCCAACTTAAACTTCTAAATAGGAGACTAAGTGTCTCACTCCACACCGAAACCACTCCGGACCCAAACCAACCAGCACAATACGATTAAATACAGCTGAGGAACACATAAGGAAGCAGTTATGGGAGAAACGAGGCTACAATTCTTGAAACAACTGACCGGGTCTTTATATCCTCCCCCTCTTAAACAAATGTTCGTCTTCGAACGAGTCTAGAAACATAATTGAAGCCTCAAACAGGTGTGGATATTTGCTCCGCATCTCCCACTCGGTCTCCCAAATAGCCTCCTCCACGGGCTGACCTCTCCATTGCACTTTCACTGATGCTATATCTTTTGATCTCAACTTTCAGACCTGCTGCTTCAAAATAGCCACTGACTCCACATCATAAGTCACATCACCATCTAAATTGAACTGTGCTAAAATACAAAACATGAGACAGATTACCAACATACTTGTGGAGCATAAAAACATGAAATACCGGATGCACACCCGACAAGCTAGGTAGCAAAGCAAGCTTATAAGCCACCTCCCCAATCCTCCGAAGCACCTCAAAAGGCCCAATGAACCGAGAGCTCAACTTACCCTTCTTACCGAATCTCAAAACACCCTTCATGGGTGAATCCTTCAGTAGAACCTTGTCCCCAACCACGTAAGACACATCATGAACCTTTCTATCAGCATAACTCTTTTGTCTTGACTGAGCTATACGAAGCCGCTCCCGAATACTTTCACCTTGTCTAGAGCATCCTGTACCAAGACTGTACCCAAAATCCTAGCCTCGTCTGGCTCAAACCAACCTACTGGAGAGCTACACCATATCCCATATAAAGCCTCATATGGAGACATCTGAATACTCGACTAATAACTGGTGTTATACGCAAACTCTACGAGCGGTAGAAACTGGTCCCATGAACCCCAAAAATCATTGACGCAAGCGCGCAACATGTTCTCCAATATCTGAATAGAGCGCTCGGACTATCCGTCCGTCTGAGGGGAAAAGCTGTGCTCAACTCAACCTGAGTAACCAACTCTCACTGCACGACCCTCTGAAACTGCGATGTAAACTAAGTACCTCTATCTAAAAGGGTGGAAACTTTGACACCATGCAGGCAAAAAATCTCTCGGATATAAATCTCAGCTAACCGCTCTAAAGAATAGGTAGTGCACACAGGAATGAAGTGCGGACTTGGTCAGCCGATCCACAATCACCCAAATAGCATCGAACTTTCTCAAAGGCCATGGGAGTCCAACTACAAAATCCATAGTGATCCGCTCCCACTTCCACTTCGGAATATATTTCTGCTGAAGCAAGCCACCCGGTCTTTGATGCTCATATTTTACCTGCTGATAATTGAGGTACCAAGAAACAAACCCCACTATATCATTTTTATTCTCCTCCACCAATAGTGTTGTTTCAAATCCTGGTACATCTTCGCGACACCTGGATAGATGGAATACCGTGAACTGTGGGCCTCCTCTAGAATCAAATCCTGAAGCCCATCTACATAAGGCACAAATATCCGGCCCTACATCCTCAATACCCCATCGTCACCATCAGTCACATCTCTGGTATTGCCGTGCTGAATTCTGTCCTTGAGTATGAGAAAATGAGGATCATCATACTGGCGCTCCCTGATACGATCAAACAAAGAAGACTGAGAAACCACACAAGCTAGGATCCGACTCGGCTCCGAAATATCCAACCTCACAAACCGATTGGCCAAAGCCTGAACATTACCCACAAGAGGTCTCTTTCCAACAGGAATAAATGCAAGACTGCCCATACTCATCGTCTTCCTACTCAAGGCATCGACCACTACATTGGCCTTTTCTGGATGGTACAAAATAGTAATATCACAGTCCTTTAGCAGCTCCAACCATCTCCGCTGCCTCAGATTGAGAAACTTCTATTTTAACAAGTGTTAGAGGCTGCAATGATTAGTAAACACCTTACAAGACACACCATATCGATAATGCCTCCAAATCTTCAAGGCGTGGACAATGGCTGCCAACTCCAAATCATGAACGTGGTAGTTCTTCTCATGGGGCTTCAACTGACGAGAAGCATAAGCAATCACCCTACCCTCCTGCATCAGCACACACCCATTACCAACCTGAGAAGCATCACAATATATCATACAAGAACCTGAAGCTGATGGAGAAACTAACACTGGGGATGTGGTCAAGGTAGTCTTGAGCTTCTTGAAGCTCGCCTCACACTCATCCGACCCCTTGAAAGGAGCACACTTTTGGGTCAATTTGGTCAAGGGTGATGCAATAGATGAAAATTCCTAACCGAACCGATGGTAGTAACCTGCCAACCCAAGAAAGCTATGAATATCTATGGCCGAGGAGGGTCTTGGCTAACTCTGGACTGCCTCTATCTTCTTTGGATCAACCTGAATACCCTTACTGGACACCATGCACCCCAAGAACGCCACTAAATTGAGCCAAAACTCACACTTGGAGAACTTTGCATAAACCTTCTCCTCCCTCAACCGTTGCAATACAACTATCAAATGCTCAGTGTGCTCCTCCTAACTACGCGAGTACACCAGAATATCATCAATGAATACAATAATAAAAGAGTCGAGATAAGGCCAAAACATGATGTTCAACAAATGCATGGACGCTGCTGGGGCATTGGTCAGCCCAAAATACATTACAAGGAACTCATAACGACCATATCAGATCCTGAAATTTGTCTTAAGAATGTCTGAGTCCATAATCTTCAACTGGTGATATCCTGATTTGAGATCAATCTTGGAGAACAATCTCATTCCCTGAAGCCGATCAAATAAATCATCAATACGAGGAAAAAGATACTTGTTCTTGACTGTGACTTTGTTCAACTACCTGTAATCAATGCACCTCATCGTGCCATCCTTCTTCTTCACAAATAGAACAAGCGCACCCCAAGGCGACATACTAGGCTGAATAAACCCCTTATTAAGCAGTTCCTAAAGCTTCTCCTTTAATTCTCTTAACTCTGATGGTGCCATACAATACAGTGGAATAGAAATAGGCTGAGTGCTCGATGCCAAATCAGTATTGAAGTCAATATTCTTGTCCGGTGGCATGCCCGACAGGTCTGCATGGAACACATCTCGAAAATCCCTCACCACCAGAACTGAATTAAAGGTAGGAGACTATGCACATACATCCATCACAAAGGCCAAATAAGAAAGACAACTCTTCCCAACCATCCGCTGGGCCTTCAAGAATGAAATTACCTGTGATGAACCAAATGGTCATCACTTGTTTTTAAAATTAATTATACTTTCTGAGGCCTTAAAAACTTATTTTAGCATCACCTTGATTTGCATGCATAGTCCAAGCGCGTAGCTAGGAAGCCTATATGTGAAAATCTATGAAAAATGATAAATTTTGACTATTAAATGAATTTATTTGACTTCGTTCAATTTTTTTAGGTAAACAGACCTGGACACATAATTTGATGGTCCCAGAGGGTCCGTAGAAAAATATGGGACTTGGGCGTATGCCCGGAATCGAATTCTGAGGTCCCAAGCCTGAGAAATGAATTTTTGAAAGAAATTATTTTCTGAAAAATATAAAGGTTTTTGAAAGTTAAATGTTATGTGAAACCTGTGGTATCTGGCTCGTATTATTGTTCTGGAGCCTGGTACATGTTCAATATGATTTATATGTGTTATCGTTAAAGTTTGGTAAGAAACGGAATCCATTTGACGTGATTCGGACCTTAAATCTAAAATTTGATGTTTAAAGAAGTTTTGAGAAATTTCTTTGATCCTGAGGTTTAACTCGATGTTCATGATGTTATTTTGGTGATTTGATTACACGAATAAGTCTGTAGGATATATTTGAGGTAGTGTGCATGTTTGGTTTGGAGCCCCGAGGGCTTGGGTGAGTTTTGGATAGGCCACGGAATACATTTTGGACTTAGAAAAATTTCATATTTCTCAGCTGGTGTATCAGGTTGCGACAAACCATCGCAAATGCGAAAGAAGTGGACTAGTAGCCTGAGTCGCAAATGCAATTTAATCATCGCAAATACGACTTCACATTTGCGAAGAGTCTCTTGCAAATACGATGATGACTAGAAGTCTTATCTATCGCAAATGCGACACATGTTTTGCAAATGCAAAAGTCTCGAAATTCCTGAAGGGTTCACAAATGTGAGCCTTGTTTCACAATTCCCAAGCTAGCAGAGGTTGGGGTTCACAATTGCAAACCCTTGGTCACATTTCCTGCATCTGCAACTTGCAACTTCTATATTTAGACAAATTTTAACCCATTTTCACATCTTTTCAAAACACAAACTCCCTAGGGCAATATTTTCAATAACAACTCTTCCTCCAAATCAATGATACGAGCGAATTGGTGGTGGAATCGAGTGATAAAGCTAGAATTAAAACATGAATTGTGTTTGTGGCATCGAGGTAAG
The DNA here is from genome assembly GCA_026770625.1 of Nicotiana glauca. Lineage (NCBI taxonomy): Eukaryota > Viridiplantae > Streptophyta > Magnoliopsida > Solanales > Solanaceae > Nicotiana > Nicotiana glauca. The sequence goes on along the minus strand of MU759767.1, from coordinate 20,705 downwards.
TGTTTGGTCTAACCTTAGCTTGAGGGATTAGGAGTCGAGTCCAATTTGCTATGTGGTAATTGTGTAGTACAACGTATAGGCATGGTGACGAGTATCTATACGTTGGTGTCTAGTATGCCCATGAGTCTCTTAATGTGATTTTTATGACTTCGTCGTATTATTCATATCTTGATGATGATTTTTATTTGTTGAGAAAAGTTCGTGGAAGTAATTGTGGTGTTTGATTATTGAGGAGCATTGGCTCAAGTTGTATAACGAATTGTGAACGTATGAGCAGTAATTGAAACCTTTTGGAGCGTTGGCTCGAGTTGTGAAGTGAATTGTGAAACAAAGGTGAAAGAAGAGAAAAGAATCATTTTATTGATTCCCTTGCCGGGATATTGTTGTTGTTGTTTTAAGGTTGTCCCTTGCCGGGACTTGTTGTTGAATTGTTGTTCCCTTGCCGGGATTCTTATTGAAAAATTTCATTCATTTCCTTTCCCTATTGTATGTGATTATTGTTTGGGTGAGGAAGAGAGTTAAAGCACTAAGGGTGATGCCGTGCATTATTTTTGCGAGGAAGAGTGTAAAGCGCGAAGGGTGATGCCATGTCGCACGACGTACAATTCCGTAACTTTATATGAGTGTTTATGTCAGGTAAAAGCATGAAGGGTGATGCCGTGCAACCTATACTGATTATCATGGTGAGGACGAGAGTAAAAGCAAGAAGGGTGATGCCGTGCACTTGTCCTTGATTTTCCTGATTCTACTAGTAATTGAGTTATGGTGTCCTTTACGCTTACTTACGGATTTCCTGTTGTTACTTGATTTATTTGTGACGTTATTTGTGTTTTTGGGATTTTATTGTGATATTACTGTGATTTCATTTATTCCCATGCCCTTATTGTTTGTAATTGTTGCTTGGGTGAGGAAGAGGGTAAAAAATGAAGGGTGATGCCAAGCATTTTTTTGGTGAGAGAGTGTTGAAGCACGAAGGGTGATGCCGTGCATTGTTTTGTAGAGAGAATGTTAAAGCACGAAGGGTGGTGCCGTGCACTTGTCTTGATTTCCTAATTTTTATTGATAACTGAGTTATGGTTTCTCTATACTAAATTGTGGGATTTTTGTTGATATTTGTTGTACCCCGCAGCATGATCCTCCTTCCTATCTTCAATTCAACTGTGGTGATCTTCATATTTAATCGTTGTTCTTTTTTTATTATTCGATGTCCCCGTAGGATGTTTCCCCCTCCCATGCTTAGATGTACATTTTTTCTTGTATTGTTTGTTGTATATGATTTAACTGCACATGTCTATTTTGGTAGTCTGGTCCTAGCCTCGTCACTACTCTGCCGAGGTTAGGCTAGGCACTTACCAGCACATAGGATCGGTAGTGCTGATACTACACTCTGCACTCTTTTGTGCAGATCCCAGTGTTGTAGATTTTGTACCACAGTGAGGTTGCTGCTTCTGGTCCATCAGATGATCCGAGGTAGTCCTGTAGGCGTCCACAGGCCTTAACATCTCCTTCTACCTATTATTCCTGTTTCTTTCTTGTATTTCCAGAGACAGTGTTGTATTATTTGTTTCAAACCTTTATTTGTAGTAATCTTAGACAGCCTGTGAAGTTGTGACACCAATCATGGGTAGTGTTGTTATGGAATGGTCTTAGCAGTATTATTAAACTTGAAATTAAGTCTTCCGCTTGTTCAATTTTGTTGACTATTGTACGCGGTGAAATCAGAGGGCTCGATTTCCTGCCATCAAGCCATCTCGGGGAGATACCTCGATACCTCAAAGACATGATGCCACCTCGGTAAGATATCTCGAGACCCCGAGGATATGAAGCCACAACTCAGTCCTTTCCTTCAGGGTCTATCAAGACCTGATTCGAGGCTGAGATCGAGATAAAGAAAGGAAGCCCCCAAGGCACGCGATTGAATGTGATGGGACCGGCCTATCCCCAGCCAGTGCTGGGGTGTCAAGTCAAGCCGTCATATCTCCATATTTCGTAAATTAGATATACATATATTCGTTACTAAGTTTCCTCTCCTATATAAAGGGAACTCGCCCTACCTTGTAAGGGACACAGGTTACTCCCACAATTCTACAAAGTGCAATAATATCTCTCTCTATCTCTCTCTTTTTCTCTTCTTACTAATACTTATTGGCTCTCACTGATAATAAGGATACTTCTATATCCTTTGCCTCTATATGTGTTCTTCATCGTACAAACTCAATTTAGGTTATAAGTAGCTAATTTTTATTATATCTCTAGCTGTTAGAATACTCCCGAGTATCCCCAACATCCCGAGCTCGACCTCGAAGTCCCAATCGACCAAGATTACGCCCGGGTAGCAGTCCCTATGGTTCGCTCATTATCTCGTTTATCTCCCCCACTCAACGCCAAAACTCATAATACTAGCATCATCTGCTCTAACAAAATAGCTTGGGAATAGATCACATATTTTTAGAGTCCTATTTAATAAATTTAATTGTTGTTACCATTTTCACGATAAATAGTTTTGCGCCCACCGTGGGGCTAAAAACAATAGTGATTATTTTCTTGCTGGTTTCGTTACACAAACGCATATCATCTTTCACACTTTTTCTTGTCCAGGATCTTTTGATTTCAGGTAAAAATGTCTGACTCGGTGAACAGAACTGAGAACGACTGCCTCAAAGATCATGGGGAAAATGGTATAGCTACCCCGACCGTCGGAGCACCACTACAGGATCCCGATAACGCACCCGGACTAATACTAGCGGACGCGGGCTCACAGGACGTACGACAAGTCAATGAAACTTCCCACACCATCTAAGAAGCCAACGTCTATATGATTATTAGGGGAGCCGACGTTCCCCGAGAGCCTGCCTCCAAACGAGCAAAGATACCTGCTACAAAATAAGGGTCAGCCGAGGAGCGCTGCGTGAATAAATCCTCGTATTCAGTGATGACGACCTCGAAGCTATGATGGAACCGTACAACGACGCTCTAGTCATCTCGTTTCTTTCAAAAAACACTAGAATGAAGCGTGTGCTCGTGGACCAAGGTAGCTCAGTCAACATAATCAGGTCAGAAGTAGTAGGACAACTAGGATTGCTCAATCGAGTCATCCCCACCTCTCGGGTCCTCCACGGGAGAAAACAAAGGGAGAAATCATTATCTCGATCGACACGTCCGACACGACCCAGAACACAAAGTTTCAGGTCATCAACTGTGATATGAAATACAACGCCCTACTTGGCAGGCCTTGGATACACAACATAAGGGTAGTTCCCTCGACCTTTCACCAGGTAATAAGGTTTTCTACCAGGGATAGTATCACAACCATACATGGGGAACAGCAAAATAGATGAACCCCGAAGATATGGAAAAAACCTCGTTTATCACAAAATACGAAACATATTGTTATAACGTAATGCCGTTTAGGCTAAAAAAATGCAGGAGCAAAGTACCAACGACTAGTTAATAAAATGTTCGAGCACCAGGTAGGAAAATCAATGTAGGTATATATTGATGATATGCTAGTGAATTCCCTACGCATAGAGGGCCATTTGATCCATTTGCAGGAAACCTTTGACATCCTCAAAAGATATAAAATCGAGATCAATCCTAAGAAATGCGCCTTTGGAGTAGGCTCGGGTAGATTCCTGGGCTTCATGGTCTCAAACAGGGGGATCGAAATCAATCCCAATAAAATAAAGGCCATCGAAGAGATTACGACAGTAAATAATGTAAAAGCCATCCAGTGATTAATAGGGCGGATCGTGGCCTTGGGCAGATTCACATCGAGATCGTCAGACAAAAGCCACCATTTCTTCACGGTGCTTAGAAGGAAGAAAAACTTCGAGTGGACTTCAGAATGCCAGCACTCCCTAGAGGAACTGAAACGATACCTATCCAGCCCACCATTGCTGTGCATGCCCAAGGAGGGTGCAACACTATATTTGTAACTGGCAGTATCCTAAATAGCGGTAAGTGCAATATCCTAAATACCGAGAAGAGAAAGGTACACAATTTCCTATTTATTATGTAAGCTGTACCTTAGGGGACACCTAAACCCGGTACCCCCATCTAGAAAAGATGGCGCTCGTGCTAACAAGGGCTTCACACAAACTGAAGCCATATATTCAGTGCCACAGTATCTGCATCCTGACAACATATACCCTCTAGAGTATACTGCATAAATCCAAGCTATTAGGTCGATTGGCCAAATGGGCCATTTAACTCGAAGGGTATTACATCGAGTATCAACCTCGGACAGCCATTAAGTCTCAAATCCTAGCGGATTTCATGGCTGACTTCTCGCCAGCACTCGTACCCGAGGTAGAGAAAGAGCTTTTATTAAAATCAGGTACTTCCTCCGCAGTAGGGACCCTGTTCACGGATAGCGCCATGAACGTAAGAGGGTCTGAACTCAATATAGTCTTAAGGTCGCCCGTCGATGGCATAATCAAACAATCTATAAAAACTATGAAATTGACTAACAACAAAGCCGAATATGAGGCCATGATTGCAGGTCTAGATTTGGCCAAAGGTTTGGGAGCCAAGATCGTAGAGTAAAAATGCGACTTGCTCCTCATCGTAAGCGAATTAAACGGAAGCTACGAAGCCCGAGAGGACAAGATGCAAAGGTATTTGGACAAAATCTAAATCGCGTTGCGTCGTTTCAAAGAATGGACTATAGTATGCATATCCCGAAAGCAAAATTATGAGGCTGATGCCCTCGCAAACTTGGGATCCTCTGCCGAAGAAGAAGATCTGCTCCCCGGAACCGTCGTCCAACTGTTCAAATTTGCAATCGAGGATGGCCACGTGGAAATTAACTCCGCCAGTCTGACATGGGATAGGAGAAACAAATACATTACTATCTGAAAGACAGAAAACTGCCCACAGATCAAAAAGAGTCAAGGGCCCTACAAACCAAAGCGGCCCGGTTCTCACTCAATGAAAATGAGGCCCTTTACAGGAAAACTTTCGATGGTCCCCTAGCGATATGCTTGGGACCGGGCGACACGGAATACATGCTTCAAGATATCCATGAGGACACCTATGAAAATCATTTCGGGGCCGATTCCTTAGTCCAAAATGTGATCCGGGCGGGCTAGTATAGGGATATCATGGAGAAAGATCACAGGGAATTCGTTCGAAAATGCAACAAGTGTCAAAGGTTTGCCCCCATGATCCACCGGCCCGGAGAACAGCTGCATTCCATTTTGTCACCATGAACATTCATGAAATGGGGGATGGACATTGTCGGGCCTTTGCCAAGGGTGCCAGGTAAGGCCGGATTCATCTTATTTATGACTGACTATTTCTCAAAGTGGGTGGAAACGCATGCCTTTGAGAAAATAAGAGAGAAGGAAGTTGTCAATTTTATATGGGAACACATCATATGTCGATTTGGAATCCTATCCGAAATAACGTGCGACAATGGGAGGCAATTCATCGGAAGCAAGGTGATGCAGTTCATTGAGGACAACGGAATCAAGAGGATCCTGTCGACGCCATATCACCCATGTGCAAACGGCCAAGCCGAATCTACAAATAAAACCATCATTCAAAATTTGAAAAATAAGCTGGAAAGAGCCAAAGGGAAATTGAGTGAAACGCTGCCCAAAGTGCTGTGGGCATATCGAACAACTCCGAAATCGAGCATCGGTGAGACACCTTTCTCTCTAGTAAATGGTGCTGAGGCACTGATACCGGTGGAGGACGAAGAACCAAGCGCCAGATTCCAACACACTAAGCGAGGGACCAATAACAAAGCCATGGCAACGACCCTCGAACTACTCGACGAAAAATGGGAAGCCTCGCTGGTTCGGATGGCTGCCCAAAAGTAGAAAATCAAAAGATACTACAATAGGAGAACAAATCTCCGATACTTCAGAGTCGGAGACCTGGTCCTAAGAAAGCTCACCCTCAACACCAGAAACCCTAATGAAGGGAAGCTGGGCCAAAATTTGGAAGGAGCTTACCGTGTCCTCGGAATAATTAGCAAAGGCTCCTATAAGCTCGGTACCATGAAGGGCGAGCAACTTTTGAGCAACTAGAATGTATCGATGCTTAAGTGGTATTACTGCTAGGACGGCCGAATATGGAACCCCAAAAACATCTTTGAATGGACGTCGTACTCTTTTCCTTCTAAATCTTTTCCCCAAGCGTGTTTTTTGCCAACAAGGTTTTTAATGAGGTGACATCCATGCTTTTCTCCAGAAGGATCCAAGGAACCCACAAGGCTTCTTTCACGGGTAGCTCCGCCCCAGGGATAAGATGAATGAGGCCCCGTTCGAAACAATATATTGGGTTGTACTTACATCAGGCAATCAAAAAATATCTTTTCAACACCTTATTCTCCAGACATAGAAATCTCAAGTGTATCCCCGACATGGGCCCCCCTCCATTAAATGCATTCCAAAATACTCAGAGACTTAATGCATGCATTAGGACACTCGGCTGAAACTCCGAGCTAGTAAATCCCCTACAACGTAGCTCCGAGTTCACAAGAAGTGGTCTTCATACTTAAACAACTTGATGACTCGAAGACTGACAACAATCACCATGCCACATCACCAAAAAAACTATAAGACCTCAATAGGCATGACACACAGTAAGACCTCAACAAGCATGAAAATTATCACGCCCCAAAACCGAAGGATGCGACCGGCGCTCGACCGAGTAGCCCTAGCCAAGCGGACCTGGGTGCCTTTCCTATCCCACGTATTATCCCGTGTTCTCAATACTCATTGATCAAATGAAATAGCCAATTATAATTCAACACTTTTTTTTTACAAAACATACATAGCATACATCGTTACTTAGAGTGGTTTACAACTTACATCGCCCAACGTACAAAATACATGTTTACATAAGTTCTCAATCCATAATTCTTGTCTACGGAGCCTCTAGGGTTACAAAAGAGTGATACCATACTTGCCGACAACAAGGCCCCGGCTATACCTTACACAAAAACCAAAACGAGACTCCGGAATAAAAGAGGCTTGAGCCACGTAGGGCCCCGAAAAGAAAGTGGCTCACCAATACAGCTGACGGAGAGTGAAGGAGTGCTACTACCGGTGGACTAGAGTACCTGCTATAGAACCGCCTACAATCATAACACGAATATAGTGCCCCCGAAAAAAGGGACGTCAGTACATTTGAATTGTACTGGTATGTATGAAAAAACTTTACCCCAAGTAAGATCAATCACTACATAGATAACAAACAGTAATAGAATCATCAATCAAATGCACATAAAAGGTACAATCAAGCAAAACAAGTTTACAAACTCTCCTTTTCCCCTTCAACATTTTCACATCAATGATTTCACAATCTTTTTCATAATTTCATTTCAATAGTGATTTCGATCACTTTTCTACCCTTATTACCTTGGCCACCCTTATTATCTCGGCCACCCTTATCACCACAACGCACACCTTATTACTTCGTGTTGCGGCGCGTAACCTGATCCCACTGTACAAGTCATAATTCACAAACAACACAACAACAACGACAATTCACAAAGAACAACAACAACAATTCTTAAAGAACAACCACAACAATCCACAAGAATTTCCGTAGCCATCAATACCATTTCCATCATATTCAACAACTCATATGCATTTTATGTCACAATGATAATTGTCCATGACAAGCCATATATGTTATTACCACAGTTATTCCAATTGCATCAATTACGATTTCTTTCCATAATTTGTTTCTCAACTCTTGCCACATAACACTTTCACAATCACATTTGGTTTATTACCAATTACTTACACCATTATATTCGAAAAACTTAACCAACAACGTTCAAAACATATTAATCACAAGAATTCATGAAATAGGCCATCTTGCCTTGACACCCGTGAAACAACCAAAATTCACAAATAGTTCACATAAATAACACGTACCAATTTCTTGTACTCCAAACAAGTTGACTTTACAAAAGTTAAAGTTAGCCATACATACCTCGTTTAAGCTTTTCTTAAGTTATTACGACGTTTCATAAATTCCAGCAATCCCAATCTACTTGAGACATAACAAAATTAACACAAATTAGGAAGGTATTCATGGTTTCAGCTCATTGGAGCATTTTATCAAACACTAGTTGAGCGTCTTGATTTTTATATCTCTTTTACAAGATTTCCTTCATTCCCCAACTCAATCTTTACCTATTTATGTTCATCAATCTTCCTATAACCCTATTTGCACATGCATGCATACATAATACTACTATACCAAGAATCATTCATCAATGACCCATTCCACAACCTCTACAATACCAACACAACCTAGGTTAGGCACCTATGGTTCCCAATGACCATCCCATGAGTTCTAATGTATATATCTTACATGAATAATCACCATAGAGTAGTTAAAGATGATAGACATACCTTTTGTAGTAAGAATTTTAAGAATCCCACTTGTGGTGTTCTTGATGAATTCAAGGATTTAAAGGAAAATCTAAGGATTTTGAAGATTAATCCTTGTTAGTATAAGTGTTTAGGGGGGGGTAGAAATCACTCAAAGTATTCTAAAAACCTTACCTTGGATCATAGGGATGGAGGTTGGGACGAAATCCCCTTGAGAGAGCAAGCCTTAACCCCAAAAATGACTTGGGAACTCTCTAGACCGGTATTGGGGTATTGAGAGGCACGCTACTAGTGCGGACGCACACCTGGGCGCGCATCTGGGCTCGCTAGTTTGCCCAGCGTTCTGTCTTGGGCGCGCACATTTTAGCTCGGGCGCGCATCTGGACGCGCCAGTGACACATGCCCAGTAAAATGGTCATAACTTTCTGTATACACCTCCAAATGACAAACGGTTTGTTGTGTTGGAAACTATACTCAAAGGGATTTAATTTGATAGGTTGTTCATCACACAAATCCTTATATAAATGGATATATGATCGTCCAAATTGAGGTCTTGTGCGCACTCATCTACAACTTTCGTGTAATATGAAATTTTCCAATTGGCTTAGACTTAGGCCTCTCCTTAGACCCCAATTCACTTCTAATATGACTTATACGCTTATTAACATATCCAATTGATATCCATCATATCATAAATCCTCATTTGCACACGAATTAAAATAATTTAGCCTACCTTGGCACGACGAAATCTTAAATTACTCGAAAAAAATTTTCGGGGCCTTACAAAAATCCAGAAGTTTAGGCTATACGTTGCATTTGTAAAAATCGCGAAAGGGCATACCCTCGGTGTAGATGCCTAAAGTATCACTCGGGGCTCAAAAATGGCTATGGCCAAACGCACATGACTATGGTCAAAACGGCTAATACAACAAAAATAACGCGACTCGGGGATGCCTGACCGTTGCTTAAAAAAATCACAGGCCACTACTTCGAATATATTTTGGAAAGAATCGGTTAAAATAGGCTTCCCTCAATAGGAAAACAACAGGCTATGAACTTTTTGAGGTGCTCGAAAGATCGCCGATTACGAATTAAAATTGAGGTTCTTCTAGAACTGATGATGGGTTAGGCAAAATCTTTCAAAAAGACCTTAATGAAAACAGCGTAAGAGCCATTATTGCCAGCTAAGCAAGCCTACGGGCCACATATCAAAAGGTCTCTACGACCAAAAAGCATAAGAGCCATTGCCGCCAGCTAAATTGACAACTTGAGGATTAAAGTGAGCTCGAATCGTAACTCGATTTGGAGACCGAATCCAAAATAGTTAACTAAACAAGCCTACGGGCCACATATCAAAATGTCTCTATGACCAAAAAGCATAAGAGCCCTTGTCACCAGCCAAAACTGACAGCTTAAGGGTCAATTAAAGCTCGAATCGCAACGCGACTCGGAGATTGGACCTTAAATAAGTTAAAACGACTAAACACGCAAAGGCGAGAAATAAAAGCCATCGTCGCCAACCCAGACAAGCACCAATCTCGAGAGTAAATTAAGCTCGAGTCGGATCCTGACTCGAAGACTGAACCCAGCAACGAGCAAAGCATACAAGCCTTAGGGCAAGTCCAGGATCAAATTAACCCAATTGAAATTCCAACAAATGGGAATACAAAGAATATAAGTTGCGGGGTTCCCCCTTTTATTGCTACATGTTGACGACAAGACGCAACCCCAACCTGCGTAGAATATTGAAAACCATATACATAAATAAGGAGGCAAGAAACGGTCATTCCACTTCTTTCCGACAGTCACAACCCGGCGGTCTCCTTCTCATTATCCTCAGCATTGGGAAGAGGGAATTTGGCATCGACGCCCCTCGATTAAGCCACCATTTTAGGCCTCGACCTGGTATCTTTCGTCACAATCTCGGCTTGAATATTCGCCCATAACGGTGCAAAGAAATCAAAAGACAAGTGGGCTCGACAAAAACCTTAATCAAGATCAAAGGAAGATAGACAGAACGAAAAGGTTCCGACGCCTGATCGCATCAGCAAATCACACTCAAAGGTCCCCTGGCCTAAATAGATCAGTTTTGAACCCGCGAAGGAACGGCCAAAACACGAAAACCACTCCATCAAATAAAACACAATACAAAGGACGTAAAGAAAGTCATGACTCCTCTCATTTTTTATTAATTTTGACATACATATATGCACGAAAGATGCGCCCTCCGTCTACAAGTATAAGCCTATAAAAAACAATACACAGGAGAATGGCAAGGTCGACGCTCCAATGGTGGGAATTCTTCGGGCGTCAGCCGTAAACAAGCCGAGAACCATGCCCGACTATCTTCGCTCAAGTAGATTCTCCCAGAAAAATGGTACCCTCGGTATAAGTCCCTACAAGCAAACACTCCCTTCGAAGGCCCGCTCCGGCCTGGCTCAAATTAACAGCAATAAATCACCATTCTTTCACCATCTGCAGTTCAGCGTAATGCTATGCCAGTCTGGGTACCGGCTGTTCCCAATCCGAATTCTTCAAAGAATCAAGCTGCAGTTCCGTGGCCAATTCGATTTGAATCAAAACTCAAAGATCCAAGATGTAGAGGGATCGCGCCAAAACCTACCACAATGGGAAGCCGGCAAAGCCTACTCAACGACCAAACACCCTCCTAAGTAGCCCTACCCTTGTTGGCATTAAGGAACAACATCAAGCTCGGACAACGCTCTCCTCGGATGCTCGGACCAGTCTCTCCCTAATAAAGCTCCTTCACAAGGATGCAACACATATCTCATCCAACGTCATGCCCAGTTTATGTCGCACCTCGGGCGAACAACTTCTAAAGGCACAATCCGCCACGCTCTATAAAATCAACAAGCTCTGGGAATGCCCGTAAAGAAGCAACTTCACAAGCACACAAGAAGCGGGCCGGAACGAGCCAGCACTAATCAAAGGTGCTGACCCCCGACACCAACTCCGACCCTAAGGACTTACGCCATAACAATACAGTGCCCAAAAGTAGACCAACAATGTCTCCATCAAATTAGCATATATCCCCAAGAGGCCTTCGCCATAAGGGGCTTATTCACAAAAGGGGAGACGTACTTAACAAAAATGCCCTCACAAAACGAACTCCGGGTAATGACCAGGACGGCCCGAAGCATAATCGGATCTCCAATGAGAGATAACCTTTGGGAAAATTCTAGCGTTTCGAGAGCACGGACCCTCAGACGAGTCTCTTCTCTACGGCCATTCTACCAGCCCAAAGACTTTGATCATACTTTTGTGCGGAGAAAGAGCTCTGACGACCCGAGGTTGTTGGCCTAATTTGGGCAAAGATGGGGAAGTCACAAAAGGACCCCACATACAATCTGTTCATCAATATAAGGCCAGATGAAACACTCGTGGCCGAAGCCAGTATCACAGATGACATAACAGGAACATGCACTCGAAGAAAAAAAAATATATATAAAGGAACGCGGCAAATATCGAAGGAAGAAACCAAGAGAAAATATGTTAAATTTGCACAAGTATTCAATTATAACAACCCTCAAGATATCCTTACATATGATTACATTATACACAAAAAGAGCAAAGAAATACAGGTAATATGCAAGTCTAAAGATCTATCCTGTTTATGTTGCGCTTCCATTAACACTCCCTTAGGCATACAACCTCAAAGATAATATCTTTCATGGTCGATTCTCTCGGGGATCTCATCCTAAATCCTTTCGAAATGGCATCTCCAAAAGGAAGGATATAGAAGAGGGAGGAGGAAGAGAAGAGCAAAATGATGAAGAGATACCGGAACAAGACCGGAAGTGGCTGGGTGAAAAGTTTGGCTAGTACAAACCCTACCAGTACTACTATCTCGAAGCCATTTTCTAAAGCGTTGCCTCTACCCGGGAGGCAACAGCCGGAAGAGACCATCACCTACCCCTCAGGAATCCAAAGAGGATGTAACACGTGAACCAAGGAATGAGGGTGATTAGCGATGTATGATCTGAGCCCCCTCTTGATGAGCGATGCATAATTCAAATTTTTCCTCAGTTCGGAGGAAATCGACCCCCTACTTCATCGCTCCAAGCAAATAAGGACATTAACAATAATAACAACAACAACAATAACAACAACCACAACAACAACAACAACAATGATAACCTCACGATGGCATAAATTCGTCCGACCAAAAGGGGATCGAGAGTTGGACCATGGCATATATGGCATAAGATCTTGTGGCTATGGACCTCAAACACAGCAAAGACTAAAAAATTAAAGGAAATGAGAGAAGGATGGATATCGATTGACATTTGAATGAAAAGTTGATCACGAGAAGCCCTATATATAGGGGATACAAAGTAACCGACGATGCCATTACTGCCCTCAAAAAGCGTAATGACAGGAGCAATTAATGCGTTCATGGAAGTTGAATCGATAAACAATGATATGATCCCGAGGAGCAAGGAATCATGATATTTCTAAAAAATCCTGGAGCAGCGAAAAGGTGAAACACCTCGACATTTGTGTGAAGGGCTGCATCAACAACATGATGTTATTTCAAGAACCCACAGAACGGGGTGTCAAAAACATTTATTATTGCTACCCTTTAAGAAACGAGGAGACTATTTGTACGCGGTAAAATCAGAGGGACCAATTTCCCGCCATCAAGCCATCTCGGGGAGATACCTCGATACCCCAAGGACATGATGCCACCTCGGTAAGATATCTCGAGACCCCAAGGATATGAAACCACAGCTTAGTGCTTTCCTTCGGGGTCTATCAAGACCTGATTCGAGACTGAGATCAGGATAAAGAAAGGAAGCTCCGAAGGCACACTGTTGAATCTGACAGGACCGACCTACCCCTAGCTTATGCTGGGGTGTCAAGTCAAGCGGTCACATCTCCATATTTCGTAAATTAGATATACATGCATTCGTGACTAAGTCTCCTCTCCAATATAAAGGGAACTCTCCCTACCTTGTAAGGGACTAAGGTTGCTCCCACAATTCTATAAAGTGCAATAATATCTCTCTCTCACTCTCTCTCTTCTTACTAATACTTATTGTCTCTCACTGATAATAAGGATACTTCGATATCCTTTGCCTCTATATGTGTTCTTCATCATACAAACTCAATTTCGATTATACCCATCACCAAAACTCATAATACTAGCATAATCTGCTCTAACAAACTAGCTTGGGAATAGATCACATATTTTTAGAGTACCATTTAATAAATTTAATTATTGTTACCATTTTCATGGTAAAAAAATATTAACTGTTGGTTTATAACTATTAACGGATTTAAAAATTGAAATGAGGCAAATAATTCAGTTGATTGGCTTGCCTATCTTTCACTAGTAGACGTCATCATGACTCCCGAGGGTGGGAAATCCGGGTCATGACAAGTTGGTATCAGAGCTCTAGGTTACATAGGTTTCACAATTCATAGACAAGCTTAGTAGAGTCTGAGGGATTGGTACAGAGATGACTGTATTTATCCTAGAGGCTATTGAGTTAGGAAAAACTTCATATCTATTCTTTCCTGTCGTGCGATTATGTTCTCTCAATGCTAAATTGAAACCTCTATTCTTGTCCTTCCGCGAATGGCGAGGTCACATACCGCTCCTTCAGCCGAATAGTAGCACAGACCGGTGATAGATCAACTATGTTTTTGGAGGCTTTGTGGAGGTTGGATAGGTTTCACCAAGCTCTTCACTACTACTTTCAGCTATTCAGCTTCTGAGGATCCCTAGGATTATCTAGATGACTATTATAAGGTTCTCTAGAACATAGGGATAGATGAGACCAACGGGGTCGATTTTGCTACTTTTTGCTTGTCTGGATCCGCCAAGACTTAGTGGAGAGATTATTGCTTGGCTAGACTAGCTGGATCGCTAGCTTTGACTTGGGAGCAGTTTACTCAGCTATTTCTGGAGAAGTTTCTCCCCATCACTTAGAGAGAAGCTTATCGAAGGTAGTTTGACCGTCCCCAGCAGGGTTTTATGACCGCTACTTAGTACAAGGCCAGGTTTATTGATTTGGCCCATCATGCTCTTCTTATACTTCCCACTGAGTAAGAGAGAGCGAGGAGGTTCATTTAGGTACTCGTTTAGCCCGCTCAGCCAGCTGGAAGTGGAGGTAGAGTTATTAGAGGTGGAGGTAGAGGTGCTAGAGGTGGAGGTAGAGGTAATAGAGGTAGAGCTTAGGCTGCTAGAGATAGAGGCCAGCCAGCAGCATGTTGTCCCAGGGATGTGGTTTAGGGTGGTAGGGCCCAGCCTCGATGTTATGCTCTTCCAACTGGGCTCGAGACTGAGGCTTCTAATGCAGTTATCACAGGTACGGTTCTAGTTTGTGATAGAAATGCTTCAGTGTTATTTGATCCAGGATCTACATACTCCTATGTTTCATCTAATTTTGCACTGTATCTAGACATGTGTAGTGATTCTTCAAGTGCTCCTGTTTATGAGTCGTGTAGATTTACTTCTTCTGGACATGGTTGATTTCGATGTCATATTGGGGATAGACTGGTTATCATCTTACCATGCTATCTTGGACTGTCATGCCATGATAGTGACCTTAGCCTTATCGGGTGTACCTCGCTTAGAGTGGAGAGGGACTCTTGGTCACTCTACTCAAAGTGTTATCTCTTACGTGAAGGCTCGGCACATGATCGAGAAGAGGTGTTTGGCCTATTTGGCATATGTTCATGATACTAGTGCTGAGGTTCCTTCTATTGAGTTTGTGCCCATTGTTCGTGAGTTTCCTGAGGTATTCCCTTCAGACCTGCCGGGTAAGCCACCCGACATGGATATTAACTTTTGCATTGATTTGTCTCCGGACACTCTGCCCATTTCTGTGCCACCGTATCGTATGGCCCCGCATAAGTTGAAAGAGTTTAAGGAGCAGTTTCAAGACTTGCTTGAGAAGGGCTTTATTAGAGCCAGTGTTTCACCTTGGGGTGCACCAATGTCGTTCATAAAGAAGAAGGATGGATCGCTGTGAATGTGTATAGACTACCGACAATTGAACAAGGTTACAATAAAGAATAAGTATCCGCTGCCGAGGATTGATGATTTATTCGACCAGCTTCAGGGTGACAAGGTATTTTCAAAGATTGACTTGAGATTTGGCTACCAACAGTTGAGGATTAGGGCATCCAAATCCTTAAGACAGCTTTTCGCACTCGGTACGAGCATTATGAGTTCTTGGTGATGTTATTTGGGTTGACAAATGCCCCAAAAGCTTTTATGGATTTGATGAATCGAGTGTTCAGACATTACTTTTATTCATTCGTGATAGTCTTCATTGGTGATATTTGAATATATTCCTGCAGCCGAGAGGAGCACGAGCAGCATCGTAGGGTGGTTTTTTAGACCTTGAGGGACAGTCAGTTATATGCTAAGTTTTCGAAGTGGGAGTTCTGGTTGAGTTCAGTTGCATTCCTGGGTCATGTTGTATCAGCTGAGGGTATTCAGGTTGATCTGAAGAAGATTAAGGCAGTCAGGAACTAGCCTAGGCCAGTATCGACTATAGAGATATGGAGTTTCATGGGATTGGCAGGCTACTATTGTCGGTTCGTAGAGGGCTTTTCATCTATTGTAGCCCCTATGACTAGTTTGACCCATAATGGTGCCCAGTTCAGATGGTCGGACGAGTGTGAGGCGAGCTTTCAAAAGCTAAAGATATCTTTGACTACGACACCGGTGTTGGTTTTTGCCACAGGTTTAGGGCTATATACAGTTTATTGTGATGCATCTCGTATTGGGCTCGATGCGGTATTGATGCAGGATGGCAAGGTCATTGCCTATGCTTCGCGGCAGTTGAAGATTCATGAAAAGAATTATCCGGTTCATGATTTGGAGTTGGCAGCCATTGTTCATGCGTTGAAGATCTTAAGGCATTATCTGTATGGCATGACATGTGAGGTGTTCACGAATCACAAGAGTATGCAGTATTTGTTCAAGCAGACGGAGTTGAATTTGAGGTAGAGAAGGTGGTTGGAACTGTTGAAAGACTATGATATCACCATCTTATATCATCCAAGAAAGGCCAATGCGGTGGCCGATGCTTTGAGTAGAAAGTCAGCTAGTATGGGCAGTCTAGATTATATTTTGGTCAGTGAGAGACCGCTTGCTTTGGATGTTCAGGCATTGTCCAATCAGTTTGTGAGGTTGGATATTTTTGAGCCCAACCATGCGTTAGCTTGCACAATTACTCGTTGTTTATTATTGGAGTGTATCCGAGGTCAGCAGTATGATGATCCCTATTTGTGTGTCCTTAGAGACACGGTGCAACACAGAGGTGCCAAGTAGGTTACCTTGGGTGATGATGGAGTTTTAAGATTACAGGGTCGAGTTTGTGTGCCTAATGTGGATGGTCTTCGAGAGTTGATTTTAGAGGAGGTCCATATCTCCGGATACTCTATTCATCTGGGCGACATCAGGATTTGTGACAGAATTATTGGTGGAGAAGAATGAAGAAGGATATCGTTGCATATGTGGCTCGGTGTTATAGTTGCCAGCAGGTTAAGTACGAGTATAAAAGACCTGGTGGTTTGTTCTAGAAGATTGAGATCCCTGAGTAGAAGTGGAAGCGCATTAATATGGACTTTGTTATTGGACTCCCATGGACTTAGAAGAAGTTCTATGCAGTGTGGGTCATTGTTAATAGGCTAACCAAGTCAGCGCATTTCATTCCTGTGGCAGTCTCACATTCTTCTGAGAGGTTAGCTGAGATCTATATCCGGGAGATTGTTCGCCGTCATAGTGTACCCGTGTCTATCATTTCGGATCAAGGTACGCAGTTTACCTCACATTTTTAGAGAGCTGTTTAGCGAGAGTTGGGCACATGGTTTGAATTGAGCACATCATTTCATCCTCAGACGAACGGGCAATCCGAGCGAATTATTCAGATTTTGGAGGATATGCTCCGAGCTCATGCCATTTACTTTAGAGGATCGTGGGATATGTTTTTGCCTTTAGCAGAGTTTTCCTACAACAACAATTGCCAGTCGAGCATCCAGATAGCTCCTTATGATGCCTTATATGGTAGCAGTGTCGGTCACCGGTTAGGTGGTTTGAGCCAAGAGAGGCTCGGCTGTTGGGTATGGATCTAATTTAGGATGCCTTGGACAAGGTTAGGATTATTCAGGATAGGCTTCGTACAGCTCAATCTAGACCGCAAGGTTTGAGATTTAGCTTTCATGGTTGGTGAGTGGTATTGCTTCAAGTGTTGCCTATAAAAGGCGTGATGAGATTTGTGAAGAAGGGCAAGTTTAGCCCTAGGTTCATTGGCCCGTTTGAGATTCTTGATCGAGTAGGAGGTGGCTTATAGACTTGCGTTGCCGCCGAGCTTAGCAGCCGTGCATCAAGTGTTTCATGTGTCCATGCTTCGAAAATACCACGGCAATCCATCCCACGTTTTAGATTTCAGCGCTGTCCAGTTGGACAAGGACTTATCTTATGAGGAGGAGCAGGTAGCTATTCTAGACCATCAGGTTCGCCAGTTGAGATCGAAGTGTTTTTCTTCTATTCGTGTTCAGTGGAGAGGTCAGTCTACTGAGGCATCGACCTGTGAGTCTGAGTCCTATATGCGGAGCCGTTATGCCTATCTTTTCCCCGACTCAGGTACTTCCTTCTTCTGTCCGTTTGAGGACGAACGGTTGTTTTGGAGGTAGAGAATGTGATGGCCCAAAAGGTCATCATCACTTATTTTTAAAATGAATTCTGCATTCCGAGGCCTTAAAAACCTCTTTTAGTATCACCTCAATTTGCGTGCGCAGTCTGGCGCATAGCCGAAAAGCCTATATGTGAAAATCTATAAAAAATGATAAATTTTGACTATAAAATAAATTAATTTGACTTCGGTCAATGTTTTGGGTAAACAGACCTGGACCCGTAATTTGACGGTCCCAGAGGGTCTGTAGGAAAATATGGGACTTGGGCGTATTGATACGCTCAAATTACACTTTAATAATTCGTGTAAGGCGGTCGATGTCAAATATAATAACCCAACAAGGTTGGGGTCGAATCCCACAGGGAATAGGTGTGAAAAGGTTACTTAACTTAGTGTGTAGCCCGACTGAGATCGTAATTCTACTCGGTTAATAGTAACAGGTGTGTAGAGTGATGGTATCGAGAGTATGGAAGACAGTTGATTTGGAATGATAACTATTTGAATTTTTGATATGATAATTAATGAGATTGATTAGACCAAGGTTGTGTCCCCTTTTATGAAGTGTAATGCTATCGATGTTAATATGATATATTTCTAATGGTCGGTTCTTGATATGCAATTGATGTCTACGCAACTACCCAATATGAACTTCTAGCCTCAACATTGTGACTAGATGTTACCCTCAGCTGAGTGCACTCTCGTTTGACTCAAAAAGCTCAACTTTAGTTCAACTTCACAGTTCATATACCCTCATCAGAAAGAAAATCCCAGAATCACAATATTTACAAGGGAACATTTGCAAACACACTCACTCTCAGAACGAACTTCAAGTGTTACAACATTTCATACCATAGGCTTGCCCTTATTTTAATTCATCGCTTATTCAAAAATGATCGGTTGGAGGTCTCATAAGGACTTTTTGAGCTTGTAATGTAGGTTTAGGGACGGGTTGGATGGACATTTGGGTACAAGTGACTTCACCCTCCTTGAACACTACTCACACATTGTTTTTTTCTTTTTTCTTTTTTTATTCTTTTGCACTTTGCTTCTTTTCAAACCCCCATAGCCTCATTTTCATCTAGTTCCCCATATAAGACCACCTCACACCTCTTCTAGACTCCATAATTTATACACATATTTTCTTTCTCTTTTTTTTTTTTTTTTCTTTTTGGAGCTTGAATAGTTTAAACAAACGCTTTAGGCATGAGGTCCTAAACTCAACATACAACCTTGCCACTTTTCGATCTCACCCCCAACTTAGGCTTTTAGCCTCATTCTCAATGTTCAAAGAGGGGCGGGTTCAAAAGAGGGAATTATTTTTCAAACGGGGAAAGGTTTGTAATGAGTTGGCCAAAGAAAGGTTTAAAGGCTCAAATTGGGCACTAGTGATATTATTTGCACAAAGGTAGGCTTGAAAGGCTAAAGAAAGTTTTACAAATCAAAGCAAAGAATGCCTAAGATCATTCCTCCAACCAAACATAGTGTCATTAGCATTGAAAAACTAACCGGGCAAGTTCTAGATGACAGAAGTAAACACAAGAATTATATACAAACAGAGAACTCACACACACATTTTATATGAACTGCTTCATTCACCTTATTTGACACTTTCGATCAACCATTCCGCAACTCAAAGCTTTCATCACAATCACGAGTATAATTACGGGTTGCCATAGAGTCACAGAGCGAGCCTCAGATTCACAGAATTGATCATAGAGTCAAATTCCCTTAAGACAGTCGTCAATCTATCTATCATTGGGAAAAGTCGACAAGAATGACTATAGGAGGGTATGCGCTATGTACAGGTATACATGCTCGATACTAGGCAACTTCACCAAACTGGTCACACTGATTTACACCTAAGATCCTGATTCTACTATTACTCCCTTGGAAAAGAACCAGAAAAAGAAAAACCAAGGGGAATTTATTCACAAACTGCTATTAACAAACACAAACACAACAACAGAAATTTAAAACAATCATCATGATATCACTCATATACCAACGTTATATTAATGTTCACAGATGCATGATACGCATAAGTACATGAGTTTCTATCTATATACACAACAAAAATCATACCATGCTACCTGCCCACCCCCAACTAAAAATGATGCATTGTCCACAATGCGTAAAAGTAGTGAGTAGAGTTTGAGGGGAAGCTCCCTGAGGCACACTAAGTGCTATGGGAGTCGGTAGCTGCCTGAGTGCCGGAAGGATCACCCTCCGATGTGGCTGCTGCTGGTGGCCGCTCTGTGGTGGGGGAAGGAACTGGCTGTGCAGCTGGAACTGGTGCTAGAGAGACACTATCCTCGGCTGGCACATGCGAGATACTGGATGCACCCGCTGTAGATGGGAATGCTGTAGGGCCTCCTCTATCGACCAAAGATCTTTCCAGGGCAATCTTCATCTGTGCCCTTTCTACCTCATCAGCAGAAGCATCCACAATCTCATCAGCAATCTCCTTCCCCTTTTTGTCAACCTGAGGGGCTTCATCACTGGAGAACCCCGAACTCTCTTCTTCAACTTCTTCCTCATCCTCTCCATCAACCTCCAATTTATCCGAACCACGAGTCTCCTCATCAGAAACTATGTTAATCGGACCAGTGGGAGCTGTGGTATGAGGGGCAACAGGAGGAGGAACCACAGAATCCGTCATCAAATTTGTGAAGTC
>MU759766.1:54389-67717 GCA_026770625.1 Nicotiana glauca | reverse complement strand
TCAAACCCTTTCCTTGATTCGGGATTCAAACCGGTGACTTGGGACACCATAAATCTCCCAAGTGGCGACTCTGAATCTTTTAATAAAAGAATCCCGTCTCAATCGTCCTTTAATTGAAAAAACTCTTTTTGTGTTTATATCCCCTTTCGCCGGGGTGTAAGCATCGTAAAAAAGAGGTGTGACAATACGTTTCGTTCCTACAATAATTGAGCCATTATTGTCACTTAATGGCATTTAATGATATTTAATGTAATGCTACAATTAACAATCATATTTGATTCAATACAGATTCTCTAACGTTTCCGTATTTAATGCCCACTAATACGTATCTATTCCTTATTTACTATTAGATTCATTCTCTTCCATCATAAAGATGTTCGAGAACTTGTCTCCTTCGCCTTTTATCTGAATGTCTGCATGTGCTTGCTGAAACTCGTGCCTCTTTGATTATTCTTCATCACTTATTCTTCTTTAATTGGTCCACGTGTCATGACGTGTCATCTCATATTGAATTCCATATATAAATTTAATTTTTTCCAATACAGATAGTCCCCCCACTTTTCATTTATTCATCAATAGAATATTTGGGAAGTAGACCTCATTAAAGCGGGAATATTTGCCGCCATTTAATTTTTCCCTAGAACTGATGCTTCAACTATCTCATCCATTTAATGTTCATGACAGGTGAAGTCTCATGGTTGGTTCTGCAACCTTTCAGTGCCTTTTAATGCTTTTTTACGGCTTCACCAATTACAAAGCGTCAGTTTTCATTATGACGTTCCATCATTGCACCTTTCCTTTGATAGTTGCTTCTGACTATAAATATAACTTTTTACCTTTGTCCTTTTCACTAAAGTTCAGAATATTCAATTCTAATTCTCTTTTTCCTCGTACTATTATGTCTTCTTCAAACCCTAACCTTCAGAGAGTTCCCATTGTTGACAACCTTTCTTTTGCTCCTATTAGAAATAGGAGAGGAAGAAGATTGCGTAGTTTAGGGTCTTCTTCATCACGAATCCCATCTGCTCCTTTATCGAGTTCTACTCCTCCATCTAGAACTAGAGGTTCTCTTTTCAAAGGTCTTCTTCTAGAGGTAAAGAATCCTCTAAACCTCTTCGTGAACCTTTAGTGGAGGAAATAGTTCCTGCGGAACTATCTTTCTATAATGATAGAGAATCCCCTAGAAACCAATTGTCCTATTTAGATCGTGCTGATATTTATCCAACTCAAATCACTGAAGATCTGATTTCAATAGTTCGTAGAGATTGCCATTGGAGCCATGACTTTCCCATTATAATCCCTAATGCGAACTAAAGAATTACCTCCTACTTAACTGGATTTTCTTTTGTTTACACTTACCCTTTCACATTGGGTTTAAGCCTGCTATTGACCCTGTTGTACTTGAATTCTGTCATTTTTTCGACGTTTGCTTAGGTCAAATTGGTCCCATTATATGGAGGGTTGTTGCCTGTTTGAGGCATTTGACCAACATGGCTGCTGTGCCTTTTACTTTCTCCCATTTGATCCACCTTTATTCTCCTAAACTCTTTTGCCAAGGGGTCTTTACTCTAGTGGCAAGAAGCAAAAGAGTTTTGGTCAGTCCTGAAGATGACAAAGACCGTGGCTGGTACGCCCGGTTTATTGCTGCCCCCACTGTTAGTTTAGTGGATAATGAAAATGTTTCCTTCCCTGAGAAGTGGAAATTTTCACGTGGGTTTTCTTTTAAGTAACTTTCTCGTACCTTTTTCCCTTAATTTTGATTATCATTTTAATTTTCCTTTTCCTTTTTCAGCGACCATGGGAGTTGTTGATGACGGTAGGTCTTGGAAAAATATCTCTCAAAGATTTGGCTGGAAAGTAAAAACTCATGGTAAGAGTTTTTTTTATATTACTCGTTGTTTTCTTCAAGAATTATTTTAATCCTTCTTTTTGTCAGGATTTCCCATTCGAGGCGTAAGTGCTAAAGTTGTTGCAGCTTCAAGAATTTTTGTAGATAGGGCCCAAGAGATAATTTTGGTTTCTTCATCAAAGAGAAATGCTTCTGTTGAACAAGACCCTAAGGAGGAAGAAGAGCAAGATGAGGGCTCTTTGATAAAAAGGACAAGGGCTAGAAGAAGAATTGTTTCAGATGATGAAGCATCTCCCCCTCATTCTATTCCTTCCACCGAGCCTGTTGAAGCCTCGTTGGTGATTTCTGATAATGATACTCCTGTTGCTGCTCATGTTTCTACTGAACAACTTTTTGCTCGCGGGTTTGGTAGTGAAAGGTTTGGGCTAATTTCTGATGAAGCAACCCTTGCTTCTTTTTCTACTCCCGTTCCTGTGATACCTCCTTTGGCAGTCGTGGCTGTTACTGTTCCTCCCCAGGCTGTTTTGGCTACTTCTACAGTTCCTCCTTCGACTACTCCTCCTTCAACTGTTCATTACACTGAGGTTGGTTCCTCAAGTAGAAGTGAAGCTATGAGGCAAGTTACCATTGAAGTTCCTACTGAGGGCAACTTTTTGAAGAAATCAGGTCGAACTGACGTGTGGTTGAAGCCATTGATTGGTGCAGTTGTAAGCGCTAAACTTGATGGCCACAGTTCCTTGATTTTGATGAACGATGTAGTGCATACTTCTTTAAAGGTATCCCCTTTTTTCATACTTTACTTTACCTTTTTTCTATTTTCAGTGTTCTCATGTTTCCCCCCTTATTATTTAGGTCAATCTAATTGGCACTAAGATGATGAAGAGGGTTTCCCTCTCAGAGCAATTAGCATGTGACTACCAAGTGGATGTAGATAATTAGAAGGAACAATATGAAAGTCTTCAAATTGACATGGAAATAATAGAAGAAAATAAATGTACCTTAGAGCAGCAGGTAAGGGCTTTGACTTTAGAGTTGGCGGTTGAAAAGTCTTCATCAAATCAAGCAGGTAAAGAAAAGAATCATCTCGAAACCTCATTTTCTGAACAACTCTCCAAGGCAAGTGAAAAGATTAGAGAGTTGAAGGATCTCTTAGATAAGAAGGAAGCATATGCTGGTGAACTCATGCAGACTCTGGCTCAAACTCAAGAAGACCTCCGGGTATCTTCTAATAAAGTTTGCTCCTTAGAAAATTCCCACACTTCTCTTCAAACTTCTTATGAATCTGCCTTGGTTGAAAATGAGAAGCTAAGAAATGAAATTGCTGACTGTTGATACCCAATTTTTTTCTGTATATTTTTATATGCAAAATACCTTTCAAAATAGCATGTATATGCATATATAAGTATGTCCCAAGGTCCTATTGTTTTTTCAATTTTTAAAGATTTTAAAATCAATTTTATTGCCCTATTTTATCAAGAAAAACCCAATCATTATTCTCAAAATTAGCATTTTTGGTAATTCAATTATTGTATTCTCGTATTTATACTAAAATATCGCTACTATGATTTTTTCAAATTTTTATAAATTTATTTTGTATTTTTAAAGCTAAATTGCATATAATTGCAGTATTAGCCTATTTTAAGAATTAATTGTGTTTATAATTACAAAATTAACTCCAATATTTTTAATTTGATATTTATATATAATTAATTATTTTAGTACCTCTAATTTGTTTCCATAAATTATTTTATTATTTTTTATAAAATAAATAAGGGAAGCTGGCTATTTAACTGTTAGCCTATTTATATTTTTATTTTGGCCAGATTTGGCATCCCTAATTCAACCCAATTTCAGTTTCAATTACCCAGCCCAATTCCTAAAATTACCCGACCCACGACCCTTTAAAATAACCCACCCGGCCCCTCTTCAAATCAACGACTCACACTCTTCCTTTCCTCTTTAATTTCCCAATACCCCCAAACCCTACTCATTTCTTATTGGTAGCCGCCCCTGGATTCCCCCTCTCCCAAACACTCTCTCAAAAACTCTAGCCGTTTCCCTCTATTTCCACCTTAAAACCACCGGAATCTATGGCTTCCAAGGCCATAGAAGTCCTACATTGTCCTCCTGTAACTCCCACACACCTGGTTTCTGAAGGTTTAAGGCCCGACCACAAAGAAGCTTGGTCCAGGCTTCGTTTGATTCAAGTTCTATGGCCGTCTTCGGCCTTGCTCCGGCAAACCATGGCTGTTCGAGCCTCACCTTGACCTCTCCTGCTCAGATCAACGACTTTCCAAGACTTTCTCACCATTTTGGGTTCCTCTGAAACCCTAGCTTTTGAGGTTCTTCTGATTTCTTTAGATCCGTTCTAGATTCATGTGTTCCCTGAGTTCTTAAACAGTTTCTTGAGATTTCTTTCAAAAACTGTGCTTTCAAACCTTTATCTTTCCGATTTAGGATTTCGTTAAGATGTTCTCTGATTTTATTTTTTTCTCTTGTGTGTTTCTTATACTATGTTTCTTATTAGTCTCTTCTACTGTGTTTCTTTATGTTTCTCTCCTACTGTGTTCTTACTAGTCTTCTACTGTGTTTCTTATGTGTTTCTTCTACTATGTTCTTATGAATTCCTCTACTGTGTTTCAAATATTCTTCTTTTACTATGTTTCTCATGAGTGTCTTCTACTGAAAGATGCATGTTAAAGGTCTCAGTTCCTTTCTGAGATTTCTAAACTTATTTTGTTAGTGTTTCTACCTGATTTACCTGTCCTCTCATCTCTGCACTCGATTGATGGCAAGAACCCTAAATTTGGGGGTTCATTCGAGTTTTGAGACTATTGGCTATATGATTTGCTTGTTCTTCATCTCTGAACTTGTTTGATTTCAAAAACCCTAACTTCTTTGAACTTATTTCGAGTTTCTGAAATCTACTACTTGATTAAGCTTCAAAATCTTTATTTTGACCTCTATTTCTTTATATGATTTTGATTCCTTGCAAAACTTTTCTACGGACATTCTACTGGACCTTTATATGCTATTTGATACCCTCTCTCTTCTCCATTGCTGAGTTACTGAAGCTGACCTATATGAATAGCATGTTCCTATAGTTCACTACTTACTGATTTGCAATTGCATGACACTTTTTTCTTTGTCCTAAATTCAGCCTCACGTGCCTAATACTTGTGTATTCTTTATATATGCTGAATTTCCCCTCTAAATGACTTTCAATTTTTGAATAATTTCAGACTTCCTTTGTGAAGGTCTGATTGATTTCTTTCCTTGTTTGCTGATTTCCCTGGTACTTGATTTGAGTCGAAAACTTTCCTTAGCCTATTCATGAGCCAATAATTTCAAACCTCTGATCCCTTGATTTACTGTATACTGATTGATCCTTACCTTATTTGTTTTAACTGTGTATTTCAAAATTCTTCCCTTAATTAAAACTCCTATGTATTTACCCCTAGTTACCTACTTTGCGCAAGATGCTTATTTGATTTATTTCCTTAAATATTTTTTACCGTTTAAGTCTGAATTCCTTAATTAAAGGAATTCTTATACTGATTGTTTTAATTGATACCCAGTTCCATAATTATTTTCTTACCTTCTTTCTGCCTTTTTTTTTCACACTATAAATACACGACTCTTTCATTAACACAACACACCATCACTCGTAGTCTTTCTGAACTTACACTTATACTCAAAAGTATTCTCTCTTATTGCTTGTACTATAGCCTGTTTACAAGACCTACTGCCTGCTTTTCTCTATTTGCTTCTTTGAAATTGGTATGTCCCGATTTAAGGTTTTTTAGCACCACAACAATGTGTTTATTTACTCCTTTTTGTATTCTTGTCTGCTTACTGCTTATGTATAGTTCAACACTTACTCTAGCATACTGATTTCTTTCTGCCTGTTCTATTATGAATCCCAAACCTCTACCCCCTAATGTATTTTAGATATGGTTTGAGGCATGGAAATACTGCAAATTATTGTCCATGAATCAAACTTGATCCATTGGGATCCTAGCCTCTAGATAGTGTGTTCTGGCAGGCTTGAGAGTATTCTAGCATCCTCCAATGCTGGGCATGCTCGAAGCCTGCCCTGGCCTAAGCAATAGGCTCTTTACAATCTCCCTATTCCCCTGAACCCCTTATGTGACTTATTTATAGTTGTTTCCCTCTCCTTTCCCCCTTTAGAATTTTGTTTCTGCACTTGCACTCTATCTTAGTCTTTACGTTTTGCCCCCCCTCTTGTGAGCCTTGCTTTGGGACCCTTTGATCTCCCTCTAAACATCGACACTTGAGGGTTGTCCCTTCCACACTGCACTTATCCCTTTTCTGGTAATACATTTGGGTGTGAGCATTGCCCGGAGTCCCATTGAGGCTCTTAGGGAACTTTGACACACTCAAATGGGAGAAAGGCTTTGGATCATAATCTCTTGGAGTTGGTTTACCTCATAACTCAGTGAAGAAGTCAAAATCAGGCTTCCTCTAGTTGTACTTTTATTTTTTATATATATTCTTATTTTATTCCGGGCTCTAATAATTTGTAATAAACTCATATGATGTTTAGTGAAAAAGGGTGTGGGTAACTATGTATGCAAATGGTAGATATCATGCCTATAGGTCATTCTGAATTTTGCATGTCCAACTATCATATAGAAATCATGCCTATAGGTCATTCTGAATTCTGCAACTCTCATATAGATACCATGTCTATAAGTATTTTGAATTCTGCACATTCGAATGCATATAGAAAGCATGCCGATAGGTCATTCTTAATATCCATTCTCATATAGAAATCATGATCATAGGACTACTACATTCATATAGATATCATGCTCATAGGTCTTAAACAAATACTGCATCTAGATATCATGTTCATAGGTCTTAAACAAATTCTGCAAACTAGATACAATGATTGTAGGTTTAAAACTAGGCTTATGCATTTAGATACTATGCCAATAAGGTTTCTAGATTTTTACCATGTCTACAAAAGGTTTAAAATCAACAACACATAGAAAGCATGCCTATAAGAACTCCTAATCGAATCCGAACCACTTCATTCACGTATGGAGCTAAAATCAGTAAATAACGGGCATTGTCTGAAGCAGAACTTGTAACCAATCGTTCAAACTTGCCTCTCTTTTAACAATCTGATTACCCTTATTTAGCAAATTTAACTAGTATGTTTCAGACCTTGCCATTTCATTGCTGTTCTGAATTCAGTAGATATTATGCCTATATGATCCTTGTCCAACATTTAGGGAAGCCTTAGGTAAAAACTAAATCTGTTTCTGTCAATTATTACAACCAACAGGCAGGCCTGATTCAAACTTCTTATCTGAGTTATGTAATAAACTAAAACCGCCTCAGCAACTGTCCTTCTTCATCTTAATAATCAGACCTAAACAGTATATGTAAGTCATGCTAATTACATGCTTCTTTGTGTAAGGAGCTATATCTGAGCCTCTGCTTGTTATGTGCTTTCCCCCAACTTGCAATACGTGTTTTGTATGTCGCCTTAGAAATTTTGCCTTTGAAACTACAAATAAGCCTAATATCTCTCCCTTTTTAGGATTAGTAGTCCTAAATGTCTCTGGGACTAATAGGATTGGGATGGGTAATAGCATGCAATTAGTAAACGAGACCAACTCGAGCTTTAAATACCTTAACAGGGTGAGAAGGTAGATATGGATATGATGACCACGCGATAATGTCGCGTGTATTCCCTCATTGAGGAGTGATTATCGGATGTTGTGTGGGGTGATCTATATTTTTAGTAAACCTAGGACGCCCCTCCCTTTATTCTTATTTATTTTCTTTAACATTTTCTTAACTCTTTATTTTTCTAAGATCAGCTTCCTTAAATTGCTCTTTCCAACTTTATCTATTCTTTTAACCCTTATAGTGAAATCCCCTCTTATCTGAGCCTTGTTTGTATATATGCACCTAAGTTCACAATAATTGTCTGGCCGGGAACCACACTAGTTGATTCTGAGGGGTGCCTAACACCTTCCCCTTAGAATAATTTCAAGCCCTTACCCTATCTCTGGTTACTCAAATAAAAACCCTCTCGGTGTCCTAATGCATCCTAATCATTAGGTGGGGACTCTTCAAAATGCAAATCCAAATTTCCAAAAGGGAATGAGTTGTCCTACCAAATGTCATAAATCCGATTTCGCGAGAAAAAGGGGGCGCGACAGCATGGAGACTCTGCTGGGGATTTATTAGGCTTTTACCATTTCAGGCTATTATTGTGACTTTACGCTTCTTTATATTGCTTAATGCCTTTAAGTATTTAATTCCCTCTTCAACTACTAAACTGACTTGTCTTTTTGTTTCTTTCCTTTACTGCTTTCCTTTACTACTACTTTAAATAAAGAAAAACTATTGTATTTACTTCTTTCATAATGTTCAAATACATGACAACTTGGTTTAATTATTGCATAATCATGCTCAACATTATATTCCACTTGTCCAAACAAGTACCATAGCAACGCTTATAATGAGTGGTTGCGCTCTTCTGATATTATCACCCCTTAAATCCTGAAAAGGCATATTTGCGGTAAAACCAATCGATCAACGGTGTAGTCGACAATTCCGTGCCTTTCCCCCTTGAGTTGTCCGCTCAAGGGTACCAGTGTAAAACCCCATAGAAACCTTACACTGTTTAATTGCGCATGCATCATGGTCAAACCTAGCCGAGTCAGTTATGTTGTCCGCATAATGACTCTTTAAGATATCCTTGTCCAAAGTCCTTTGGGTTTCCCTAAAACCCAAATGGACACTACCACATTCTGTACATTTATTTGGAGAACTAAATGGTTTATTCCAATTATTGATATTAATAGTCGAGTCCAGTAGGGGTAAGGGCATAACACTTTTGTCTTGCAGAATTATGAGGCACGAAGTCCTTAGATTCGGCATAGTCACCAACATCCACCCAAAACTGCTAAGCTGGTGAGAGGATCTTCACTCCAGTGATCAGACTCTTGTCCGGAAATATCTGGGAAACCTACCTTCCCTCTTGGAAATCCAACCCAAGAACAAGATTATAGAAGCTGCTACTCAGTTCTGGGATTGTGATAATTCTGTGTTCCGCTTGGGGGATATTGAAATGGTACCCCTACTTGAAGAGATAGGAGGATTGGCTGGTATACCATGGGAAACTCTGGGTTTGTTAATGCCTGAAAACCGCAAGGGCAGAGGTTTTCTCAAAATGATGGGGCTAAAAAAGAATCCAGACCTGACATGTTTAAAAGAGTCGTATATTCCCTTTGATTATTTGTACGAGAGGTACGGTGACATCAAATCATACCGTACTTATCCTGATGAGTTGACCCTCACATCATTAGGGCATATTCACCGAAGGGTCTTTGTTTTCATGTTTTGCTTCCTGGGAATGATAGTGTTCCCGATGAAGAAATCAAGGATCCATACCAGGCTAGCTATGGTCACCAAAACTTTAATGGAGGGGATTGGTGGGCAACCATTCAACATAGTGCCCATGATCATTGTAGAGATATACCAAGGCTTGGAGAAGTGTCAACAAGGAGCCAAACACCTCGAGGGCTGCAATTTGCTACTCCAGCTCTAGCTCATGGAACATATCCAAAGGCGTGAATACCGGCAAGAGATTCAACAAAGGGACTGTGATGATCATATAGCCGTCCATCATCCAAGGCGGATGAATTACATTCCCAACATGTTCGCTCAACCAGAAGATGCCAAGGGATGGCTAGAGTTGTTTGAAAACCTAACTGAGGATCAAATACAATGGATGTTCGAATAGTTCCCTACCGAGGAGTTTATTGCCCGATCTAGGGATGCACCATTTCTGATACTGATCGGTTGGAGAGGAACCTGCCCTTATGTCCCTCTCCGAGTTATGAGACAGGCCTGTAGGAAGCAGGTTATACCAAGGGTCGACAAGATAAGTCACTTCCGGGCTGATTTCTAGGATGATGATAGCGCTTATAAATGACAAGCTCAGCATATGTGGCATTGCAAAATAATCATGGGAAGAGATACCATTTAGCCAGATAGATACCATGTTGGTTGTACTCCCTACTATCCAGGCTGGTTGGAAGATAATCATAATGGTCTGGGTCAGCCCGGGTTTGTTCGAGGTCACATGATCATAGATGAAAAGGCCGAGGCACAAGTCAAATACAATCAACTACGCAAGAGGATTCGGGAATGTGAAAGCGAGCACCGTGAGATACAAGAAGCCAACCAAAAGCTGATTGAAGAGTGGAAAGACATGGCTGTCAGTGCCAACAAGCGACTGGGATACTTGGAGCGGGGTTTAGTGGAGCTGGAAAGGAAATTTCTCAAAAGAATCGAGGATTGACAGAATGCTGAAGGAAACGAGGGCGGACACCTAGACAGAGCGTGCCTGTTGCTGGGACTTTGCCAGTTGGTAAAGCTGTTCGATGGAGCCAAAGATGTCGAGTCTGGGGAAGGCCCTTCTGGGACCAATAGATAGGAGTTTTTTTTGCTTTTTTGCTTTGAGAAATGTAATAAGGCCAATGACCACTAGTGATATTTTATTTCCTGTTATTTAGTGTCATTTTGGGATTCGTCTACTTTTTATCTATAAAATGAGGCATTTAGCATTCTAAGTTCTCCAAATCAATTTGTCGCTAGGCCTACCTCCGGCACAAAAAGGTTCCCTAAATTAGGATACAATTTACATTCTTGCACTATGTGTTTAAATATAACAACATTTTCTTATAATCCTAACTAACTTGTTACCTTTTTGTTTTTACTTTTTATTTTATTCCCATCCCCGAAGGTTAGTTCGTTCACTCTAGAATCATCATCCTATTTCACGAGATCCAGGGGCCCTCCTCCCACTCATACTCTCAGTCCTGTCAGAAACAAGTACAAAGGGAAGATGGAAGATTCGAACAACACCAGAAAGTAAAACTCAACTGAACGAGTAGAGGTCACTCATGGTACTCAGGTTTCCAAAGAAAATGCATCCCAACTCGGGCAAACACTGTTGAAATTCCAGGAAGAACTTGATTAGGTTCAAAATCAGGTGAATTTGACATTTTCCCTCACCACTCCAGACGTTAATTTCCCAAACACTCAGAACCCCGCACCTCCACAAAATATCCCAAAACCACAAAACCATCCCGCTCCTCACCACCACTACAATACTTGCCACACTTCCAAATATAGTCCACTGCTCATCCCAGAACCCTTGAACTCCACAAATGACCATTTCCACACTCATCATAACACCCCCATCCATGTGGAAACTATGCCACACTCCACGCAACCCATCTCAAGCACACCCAAGTCTGATATAAAGACTTACTCATTAGGAACCTGGCTGAAGAACTTAAGAAATTGACTAGCCGAATTCAGGGTGTCGGAGGAAGTAAGTGGATTGAAGGATTGAACTACGAAGATCTTTGCATACAACCCGACGTCGAACTGCCCGAGGGGTACAAACATCTAAAGTACGAGATGTTTGATGGTACAGGGGATCTGAGTGTTTGTTTGAGAACATACTGTGACAAGCTGGTTAGGGTAGGGAAAGACGAGAGGATCCACATGAAACTTTTCATGAGGAGTCTGAAAGGAGATGTCCTGTCTTGGTACATTAGCCAAGACCCAAAGAAATGGTCGAACTGGGTAAGTATGGCGTCCAACTTTATGGACAGGTACAAGTTCAACACAGGAAATGCACCAGATATGTTCTACATTCAGAACCTAAAGAAGAATCCCACAGAAACATTTCGCGAGTATGCTACTCGCTGAAGACCCGAAGCTGCTAAGGTCAGACCTGCCTTAGAGGAAGAAAAAATGAACAAATTTTTTGTCCAGGCTTAGGACCCGCAATACTATGAAAGACTGATGTTGATTGAGAACCATAAATTTTCTGACATCATCAAGTTGGGTGAAAGGATCGAAGAAGGCATCAAAAGTGGTATGGTTACGAACTTCGAGGCCTTGCAAGCTACCAATAAGGCCTTACAGTCCGGTGGTATGTCCAAGAAAAGGGAAGTAGGTGCCGTAATGGTTGCACAAAGAAACAAATCTCCTGTCAAATACCAAACGTATCCAATGCCTCCACTTACATATCAACCTACTCTGAACTACCAAGCTCCCTCACCCTCATACAAAACTCCACCACCTACTTAATAATCACCTCCACCTCCCACATATCAACCTACTTCACCCAGATATTCCCACCCCGCACATGTTTACCAAACCTACAATTCTCAACCATCCCACTATCAATCATCCATTACACGCCAAAACATCCCTAGACCTCGACAAAATTTTGACCGCATACCTCCCAAACAGTATACCACCATTGCTGAACCCATTGACCAACTGTATGAAAGACTTAAAGCTGCTGGTTATGTCACCCCTATTACTACTATAACCCCTGAGAACCTTTCTCAATGGGTTAACCCAAGCAAATCTTGTGCATACCATTCCGTCATAAAAGGACATACCATTGACGAATGTCGTTCTTTGAAAGACAAGATCCAGGCTCTGATTGACAACAAAATTATTGTGGCGAAGGAGCCCGCTCCGAATGTTTGCAATAACCCTCTGCCAGACCAGAAGGGTGGAGGCATTTACATGATTTAAGTAGAGGATGATTGGGATCCCGAGGTATTGGTCGGGTTGATCACAGAAGGTGATGACCCAAAGAAGCCAATAATTACTCTAAATCCAATTGTGGTCCAGATTCAGCCCTCTGGGGATACCGAGGTAAACATGTCTATGCCACTTGAGTTTGAAACAACTGCAAAGGCACCAATGCCAATTGAGGTCGAGTTCGTGTCTCCAGCAAATGCACCTGCACCATTTGAAGTTACGGTTTTACCTTCCAAAGCACATGCTCCGTTTGGAGTAAAGATGTCCACGCTGATCCCAGTGGCAATGTCAACCATGACACCGTTCCATACCAAGGCTATACCATGGGACTATACAACCGAGGCAAGGAGAAAAGCGAAGGTTAGGCTTGAAAAAACTGTTGCCTTACAGGGTATGACAAGAACTGGTAGAGTTTATACCTCGGAGCATCTAGCTAAGTCAAGCAAGCAGGCCTCCAACCGGTCACCCATGATGTTATTAACATCAATACCACACAAGAGGGGGGGGGGGGTGATTTGTGTGGTACCTAATATTCGCGTTAGAAGAACCTGGTTCTTCTATGTGTTCTAACTACAGCAGTTTGCGGAATAATAAGTACTGAAAGTAAAGTGCATAGAGATTTTACATGGAAAAAACCTGGCTCAAAAGGTAAAAAAACCACGACTTACCACTCAGTAGAATTTTCCCAAACTCCACTAAATCACTGAGCCAAAAACTGCATTTACAAAAACTCTTTGTAAACCTAAGGATTAACTCTAATCCCAGTGTAGCACACAACCTCAACTGTTGCGACACCTTCAAGTTAACTCTAACTTGAATACTCAAAGTACCTAATACAATTGCTTCTAAGAAAGCT
>MU759766.1:0-46453 GCA_026770625.1 Nicotiana glauca | reverse complement strand
CCAAGTCCTCTCTTATTGCTACTATGATGTTCTTGCAACCAGGAGAGTGCATCAGAAGCCTTGTTCCATTTGCATGTTCTGCCTAGTTCATGCTTTACCTATCCTAAATCTTCTTTTAGGACTTTAATCAATTCATCTTTCTTGTACAGTTCATCTTTCATTTTTCCTAGATTTTCTTCTAGAGTGAGAAATGATTGATCAACCTTTTTCTTTCCTGTCCCTAATTTCAGTTTACTATTTTCAGATCTAAGTTCTAGGATCTTGTTTTCAAGTTGATGAACCTGGTTCTTCAACTCAGTATTTGTGTTGTCACTTTCATCATCCCTAGACTCCGACCTTTTACATTTTTCTTCTAAGATAACACATTCCCTAGACAGAACATCCTTCTCACTGTTTATTATTTCGGACTCGTCTATGAAGTCCATCAGTATATCAAACAATTTTTCTTTAGACAAGAACTTAATCTTTTCTTTAAGGTGTAGAATACTTACCTCCTGTTCATCTTCTGATTCTCCAATGGCCATAAGAGCTTGCTCATCTTCAGCTTCATTTTCTGAGTCCTCATCTGATGTTTCTCCCCATGCTGCAACCATAGCTTTAGTTGATCCTTTGTTCCTTCTTGGTTGAACCTGTTCCTTCTTCCTATTTCTTCTATCTGCTCTTTCTTTCTTCCATTCAACCTCCCATTGAGGGCAGTTTCTGATGTGGTGATCAATCTTCCCACACTTGTAACACCCTTCATTGGTTTGTTTCTCAGGAGCCCTAGGTTTGTTGAATGTTGTTCCTTTTAAAGGACCCTTTCCTCTCATAAGATGTTTCTTGAAATCTCTGGTTATCATCGCCATTTCATCATCTTCAAGATCTGATTCTTCTGAGATTCTGAGAGCCAGACTTCTTTCTTTCTTTGGAGCATCCATCTTTAAGGTTTGCCTTCTCAATTCATAGGCAGTCAGATTTCCAATCAGTTCATCCAATTTTAAGGTAGCAATGTTTTTGGATTCCTGAATAGCAGTGATTTTGCTTTCCCAGGAGATTGGCAGAACTCTAGTTAGAATCTTCTCCACCTTGTCTTCTTCCAGGATAACCCTTCCAAGAGACTCAAGTTCATTTGTCAGTGTAGTGAACCTGGTATACATCTCTTGGATAGTTTCTCCATCCTTCATAGTAAAATTCTCATATTGAGAATACATCAGTGTTCCTCTTGACCTCTTCACCTGAGGTGTTCCTTCATGAGCCACATGTAAAGTGTCCCAAATCTCCTTGGCAGTAGTACATCCTTGAATCCTGCTGTACTCATCAGGACCAAGTTCACACACTAGCCATTTCTTAGCTTTAGCATTTTTCTCCCATTTCCTTAGATCTTCAGCAGTACAATCTGCTCTTGTCTTTGGAACATCCAATCCTTCAGCATTCTTCTTGGTTGTGGCTAAAGGACCATCAGTGATGATATCCCAAAGCTCATAGTCTTCGCCCATGATATGGTCCCTCATTCTGTTTTTCCACCAGGAATAGTAGAGGCCATTGAAGAGAGGAGGCCTGACAGTGGATTGCCCTTCCCAATTCCCAGGTGGTGCACTCATGTTGATCTTTTCCTAAGGTGTTAACCTCTTCAAGGATAACCTGCTCTGATACCAATTGATGTTATTAACGTCAATACCACACAAGAGGGGGGGTGATTTGTGTGGTACCTAATTTTCGCGTTAGAAGAACCTGGTTCTTCTAATTGTTCTAACTACAGCAGTTTGCGGAATAATAAGTACTGAAAGTAAAGTGCACAGAGATTTTTACGTGGAAAACACCTGGCTCAAAAGGTGAAAAAACCACGACCTACTACTCAGTAGGATTTTCCCAAACTCCACTAAATCACTGAGCCAAAAACTGCATTTACAAAACTCTTTGTAAACCTAAGGATTAACTCTAATCCCAGTGTAGCACACAGCCTCAACTGTTGCGACACCTTCAAGTTAACTCTAACTTGAATACTCAAAGTACCTAATACAATTGCTTCTAAGAAAGCTGAAAGGTACAATATTAAAACCTACTACAATTGAACTAGACTTAGAACAAACACAATGATGAAACTGGTTCTTCTATCTTAGTTCATGTAGCTTCAGACGTGCACACTTGTATCTCGCATATA
Organism: Nicotiana glauca; assembly: GCA_026770625.1. Classification (NCBI taxonomy): domain Eukaryota; kingdom Viridiplantae; phylum Streptophyta; class Magnoliopsida; order Solanales; family Solanaceae; genus Nicotiana; species Nicotiana glauca. Next base: position 44,313 of record MU759766.1, on the reverse strand, counting down.
TTGCTTGCAAATCAGACTTGCTCTTTTTGCTCTCAAATATGCTTAACTTCTGCGTATGTGCATTACCTGTAAAAGAGAACAACTTGGTTATTTAATAGATTAGCAGTTAGAGTTTGATCGAGACTCCAATGCTTATCCTTAGTCGATTTGAGTCCTTAACCAATACAAACTCCCATCCGTATCCTAGCTTAGGATTGTGTTCTCTTGTCATAAGGAGACTGTCCTCCTTAGAACTCAATGCAACCTTTTCGATTCCGTTCAGAAGATATTTGCTGCTCAATCTTCAATACATATCTTCCTCATGTGCCTTCCATGTGAAATGATTATGACTATCTGTGTCTCCCAAGATAGACCAGGTCCTTCTGTGAGTTCATTTGTCAATCTTCAAAACTTCAACTGAACTTGGGCCAATAACCCATCATTGAGACAGGTCCAGATGATCTTTGGAGAAAGATACAGGACATAGAATACTCAGTCATCGACCAGTTGAACAAAGCACCGACGTAGATCTCCATCCTAGCTTTGTTACAGAATTCTGAGGCACACACGAATGCTTTGTTAAAGGTGTTAAGTGAAGCATACATGCGGAACAACAACACTGGTGGGGAAATGGCCAACATGGTCGAACAGGTATTGGAAAGTCACAAAATTACTTTTCATGAGGATGAGCTACCACCGGAAGGCTTGGGTCATAACAAAGCGCTGCACATCATTGTGCAATGCGAAGACTACTTTATCACCAGGATCTTGATTGATGGGGGTTCTAGTCTCAACATTTGCCTATTGGTAACACTCAAGAAATTGGGCAAGGGATTGCATGAGATAAATGATGGAGCTATCAACGTGAAAGCCTTTGACGGGTCCCAAAGGTCTACTATTGTGGAGATTAGTCTGCATTTGCAAATGGGGCCAACTTGGCTCGATGTCGATTTTAAAGTGATAGACGTGGCAACATCTTACAATCTAATGTTGGGACGGCCATGGATCCATGCCGCTGGAGCTGTAGCATCAATACTACATCAGGTAGTGAAATTCGAATGGAATCATCAGGAGGCGATTATTCACGGCGATGGTAGCAACCCTATATATAGTCTCCAGACAATCCCGTCAATTGAAGGAAGAAGGAAGCTAGGTGGAGAGACTTACCATCACATCGAAAGGCTGAATGATGTTAACAAAGACAAATGGTGGGACAACAAGATCGAAAGTATACTGAATTGGTATGGGTATGAGCCTAGTAAAGGGCTCGGCAAGAATCTCCAAGGAATCACTAAGCCTATAAAGCTCAAGAAGCATGGCACTACCTTTGGTCTAGTATACGAGTACACCTGGGAGGAATTCAACACCTGGTCACCACCATGGTGCGGTCCTTACTATCCACTGGAACAACCAATACCACATTTAGAGCAGACTTTCCAACCGGCCGATGTTATCTATGGGTCAAAAGAAGAAGAAGAAGCACTCGTGGTGGTGAAGAATTTGTTCTTAGAGGACAGTGACATGGATTGTTGTGTTTGTTCTCGAGGAGGAGGGGGAGGAAGGCCCTTCCATACAGGCTGATGCAGAGGGGCCCGCCTCAATAATTGGACCAACATGACAACCAGAGCCCGACGAGCCTCAGGGTAGCAAGGCTAAAACAAGCACTATTTTGATTTACTGAAAGATTTTTATTTTTCCCGCATGTTTTCAATTCCTGCAATAAGATCTATAGTGTTCAAAACAATTATGCAATTTATCGAAGCATTTTGACTATTCTTATAAATCAACACTTATCACTATTGTTTTCTCTCATTACTTTACTTATACAACATTACTACTACTTGTCTTGATGAACCAATGACTGTGACATGCAGCGAGACAACGCAACAAACAGACATAAATTCAGAGGAAGATGACATTCCAGAAGAGATTATTAAAGAAGTCTAGAATTTTGAGAACAGACCTAAGTCCAACCTGGATGAGACTGAGATTGTTAACCTGGGAGATGTAGAAAATGTCAAAGAAACACGAATCAGTGTCCATTTGTCACCGTCAGAAAATGAAAAGTACACATAATTTCTTAGAGAATATGAGGACATATTCGCCTGGTCGTATGATGATATGACTAGTCTGAGTACATCTATTTTTGCTTACAAACTGCCAACCAATCCAACATGTCAGCCGGTAAAGCAAAAACTTAGAAAGTTCAAGCCTGATATGAGTTTGAAAATCAAAGAAGAGGTCACTAAGCAGGTCAAAGCTAAGGTTCTCAGGGTAGTAGAATATCCGATGTGGCTAGCCAACATTGTGTCTGTGCCAAAGAAGGATGGGAAGGTCAGAGTCTGTGTTGATTACCGGGATCTCAACTGGGCTAGTGCGAAAGATGACTTCCCTTTGCCAAACATACACATCCTGATCGACAATTGCGCCAAGCATGAGTTGAGTTATTTGTAGATTGTTTCGCTAGGTATCATTAGATTTGGATGGATGAAGAAGATGCTGAGAAAACGACCTTCATTACGCCGTGGGGAATGTATTGTTACAAGATGATGCCGTTTGGGTTAAAGAATGCTGGGGCCACCTACATGAGGCCATGACTACCATTTTTCATGATATGATACACAAGGAGATAGATGTATATGTAGATGACTTCATCATTAAATCCAAGAAGGCCACTGATCACATGGAAGATTTAAGGAAGTTCTTCAATAGACTGGGAAGGTACAAGCTGAAACTGAATCCCGCAGAATGTGCATTTGGGGTTCCTGTCGAAAAACTACTTGGGTTCATTGTGAGTCACCGAGGAATAAAACTGGATCCATCAAAGGTCAAAGCCATTCAAGAATTGCCACCGCCAAAGAACAAGAAGGACGTAATGAGTTTATTGGGGAGACTTAACTATATAAGCCGGTTCATAGCACAATATACAATTATTTGTTAGACAATCTTTAAGATTTTGAAGAAGGACACCACTACCAAATGGACTAATGACTTCCAAAAGGCCTTCGAGAGAATCAAGGAGTACCTATCAACACCACCAGTTTTGGTCTCGCTCGAGCCAGGTAGACCGCTATTACTCTACCTCGCAGTATTGGATGGAGTGTTCGGTTGTGTTCTGGGGCAGCATGATGAAACGGGGAGGAAGGAGCGGGCCATCTATTACCTCAGTAAGAAGTTCACCCCGTACGAGGCCCGGTATTCTCTGTTAGAGCGTAACTGTTGTGCTTTGACTTGGGTAGCTCAGAAGTTGATGCACTATTTCTGTGCCTACACTACATATCTCATATCAAGGATGGATCCTTTAAAGTACATCTTTTAGAAGCCCATGCCCACCGGCAAGCTAGCGAAGTGGCAAATCCTGTTGAGCGAGTTCGACATTGTCTACGTGACTTAAAAGGCAATCAAAGGACAGGCACTAGCACATCACCTTGCTGAAAATCCCGTGGATGGAGAATTCAAACCCCTAAAAACGTATTTTCCTGACGAAGAGGTATCATTCATAGGAGAAGATATTATAAAATCCTATGACAGTTGGAGAAAGTTTTTTGATGGAGCAGCAAATTTAAAAGGAGTTGTCATAGGAGCGGTCCTAGTATCAGAAAGCGGTCAGCATTATCCGATGTCCGCCAAACTCAAGTTCCCCTACACCAACAATATGGCCGAGTACGAAGCCTGCATCCTAGGACTCAAGATAGCCATTCACATGAACATTCAAGAGTTGCTAGTAATTGGGGATTCAGACTTGCTTATACATCAGGTCCAAGAAGAATGGGCAACCAAGAACTCCAAGATACTCCCGTATCTGCATCATGTACATGAGTTGAGGAAGAGGTTCACAAAGACAAAATTCCAACATATTCCCATAGTCCAAAATGAATTCGCCGATGCCTTGGCTACCCTATCATCCATGATACAGCATCCAGACAAGAACTGCATTGATCCCATTCCGGTAAAGATCTATGATCAGCCAGCTTACTGTGCTCATGTCGAAGAAGAAGCAGATGGAAAACCTTGGCTTCATGATATCAAGTTTGGCAAAGGGGGAATACCCAGAGCATGCAAAACCCACTAAAAAATGCACACTTCGGAGATTGTCCAATAATTTCTTTCATAGCGGGGGAATCCTGTATAGGAGGACTCCTGATTTGGGACTACTAAGGTTTGTCGACGCAAAAGAAGCATCTAGGCTACTAGAGGAAATCCATGCAGGGACCTGGAGTCCACATATGAATGATTCTGTCTTAGCAAAAAAGATACTCCGAGCTGGTTACTTTTGGATGACTATGGAAATAGACTACATCCAGTATATCCAAAAATGCCACCGCTGTCAGATACATGCAGACATGATAAACGTACCTCCAAACGAGCTGAATGCAACAAGCTCGCCATGGCCGTTCGCCGCTTGGGAATGGATGTTATTGGACCAATCGAGCATGCTTCTTCCAACGGGTACATATTTATCTTTGTAGCAATCTATTATTTAACCAAATGGGTTGAAGCAGCATCTTACAGAGCAGTAACCAAGAAAGTCGTGGCAGACTTTGTCCGCGACCGCATTGTTTGTCGATTCGGGATCCCAGAATCAATCATCGCTAATAATGGCTCCAACCTCAATAGTGACTCGATGAAAGATATGTGTGAAACTTTCAAGATCAGACACAAGAATTCTACAGCCTACAGACCTCAGATGAACGGAGCCGTAAAAGCTGCCAATAAGAATATCAAGAAGATATTGAGGAAAATGATAGAGAAGCATAAACAGTGGCACGAGAAGTTATCACTTGCTCTACTGGTGTATCACACCACAGTCCGCACATCAACCGGGGCAACCCCCTATATGCTGTTTTACGGCACAGAAGCAGTCATTCTCGTCGAGGTAGAAATTCTCTCCCTAAGGATTTTACAAGAAGTAGAACTTGACGATGCAGAATGGATGAAAAGTCGTTATGAGCCGTTAGCCCTCATAGACAGAAAGAGGATGAATGCAGTTTGCCATGGTCAACTTTATCAGAACAGAATGTCCAGAGCCTTCAACAAAAGAGTCAAGCCGAGACAGTTCACACCGGGGTAGCTGGTGTTAAAGAAAATTTCCCCGTATCAAAAAGAAGCCAAAGGGAAATTCTCTCCCAACTGGCAGGGTCTATACATGGTCCATCGGGTTCTAACAGGAGGAGCCCTCATACTTGCATAAATGGACGGAGAAGTTTGGCCAAAGCCAATAAATTCAGATGCAGTCAAGCGATACTATGTGTAATCTTTATGCTTTCCTAGATGATGTAAATTGAACTATGCCTGAACTGATTCCCGTTTAAGAGGGGATATGTAGGCAGCCCTATGGGTTCGCACACAATTCAATAAAAAATTAATTTTCCCCGCAATTGGAAACTGGGGCAGAATTTTGAGGAGGACCCTCAAAATTCCGAAGTAATTTCAGCCAGTCGTTGCGAGCAACAGTCAAAAGCATCAACCCAGTAAACTGGGGCAGAATTTTGAGGAGGACCCTCAAAATTCCATAACAAGAAGGATTGCAATGTCCTGAATCACGTCGCATGTCGGTTCATCTAAGGAAAATACTCTTAATTATGTATTTACATTATTTTTTCACTAAATCATGGATGTCTATTTCTGAAATAGCTTTGTTTAGCAATTCTACCCCAATGATACCTACAGTATCACCGGATCCGAATCGAGCGGATCAAGCAAAGCCAGCAGGGATATGAACTAACCTTTCCCCTTCTACAAAACTCACAATTTTTCTTTGGCTGCATGCACTTGAGTTGCTAAATCATCAAATATACTGTACACTCACGAGACTCACACTGCTCAGAAATAGAACTCTCAGAACCATTGCACTTACTCACAGTTGCTATCCGCACATAGTGTCCCTAGTAGGCACAATGACTCCAGCAGTCACAATATCGCAATCAACTGTCAGCTAAGAAAACTCTATTACCATCGTCATTTTATTACTTGCATAAGGCTACCATTCTGCCTTCCGAGGTTAAGCTCTACCTCCATCTGCATTCTTGCATTGCATAAGGTTACCATTCTACCTTTCGAGGTTAAACTCTACCTTCATCTGCATTCTTGCATTGCATAAGGCTACCATTCTGCCTTTCGAGGTTAAATTCTACCTCCATCTGCATTCTTGCATTGCATAAGGCTACTATTCTGCCTTCCGAGGTTAAGCTCTACCTCCATCTACATTCTTGCATTACATACGGCTACCATTTTGCCTTACGAGGTTAAGCTCTACCTCCACTTGCATGGCTGAAAGATCGCCACCTTTACGCTTGCATGGCTGAAATATCGCCGCTTTATTTATATTTGCATGGCTGAAAGATGACCACCTTTACACTTGTATGGCTGAAATATCGCCGCTTTATTTACATTTACATGGTTGAAAGATTGCCACCGTTATAGTTGCATGGCTGAAAGATCGCCACCTTTACGTTTGCATGACTGAAAGATCGCCGCTTTATATACATTTGCATGGATGAAAGATCGCCACCTTTATATTTGCATGGCTGAAAGATCGCCACTTTTACATTTGCATGGATGAAAGATCGCCACCTTTACACTGGCATGGCTGAAATACCGCCGCTTTATTTACACTTCCATGGCTGAAAGATCGCCACCTTTAAACTTGCATGGCTGAAATATCGCCGCTTTATTTACACTTGAATAGCTGAAAGATCGCCACCTCTACACTTGCATGGCTGAAAGATCGCCACCTCCTGCATTGCATAGGCTGAAAGATTGCCAAACACTGCGTCTCATGGGCTAAAAGATTGCCAAATTATCCGAAGGTGTCATTGATCGGAGGCACCATTTTCATAGCCCGAGAACACCATATCATGGACTGAGGACTCCTTTTATATTTTACATATCATTATTCAATGGTATCATAATTTGAAGGCAGCATTTCATGGCTTGTGAATCCTTTATTATACGCTTCATGGCCCAGGACATCATGGTCTGAGGACGCCATTTCGACTGTCCAAAGATAACATTCATGGTCCGATGGGAACTTGCACCATGTTTAAATTTAAACACAATATATGATTGTATTGCTCATTTGCAGGTAAACTGGCGGGCAACGGCCATCTTGGCAGGAGCAATCACGTTCCAGTTCCCACAACCCTATCTGGCTTCCCAACCTAAATATCACATCCATTCTTGAAAAAATCTCCATCGGCATATTCCGCCGACGGATCCCGAACTACATATAGCATGATTCCTGTAAGACCAGGGATATGTAGGCAGCTTAGGAGCCAGAGTATGGCCAACCTCTTCAAACCATTTCGTTTGGTCAAAATTGGCCATCATATCTTTACCCGACAACTCTATCATCCTGCTTGGGTAAAGAGGGGCAACTGTTGATACCCAATTTTTTTTTGTATGTTTTTATATGCAAAATACCTTTCAAAATAGCATGTATATGCATATATAAGTATGTCCCAAGGTCCTATTATTTTTCTCAATTTTTAAAGATTTTAAAATCAATTTTATTACCCTATTTTATCAGAAAAACCCCAATAATTATTCTCAAAATTAGCATTTTTGGTAATTTATTTATTGGATTCTCGTATTTATACTAAAATATAGCTAGTATGATTTTTGCACATTTTTACAAATTTATTTAGTATTTTGAAAGCTAAATTGCATATAATTGCAGTATTCGCCTACTTTAAGATTTAATTGCGTTTATAATTACAAAGTTGACTCCAGTATTTTTAATTTGATATTTATATATTATTAATTATTTTAGTACCTCTAATTTGTTTCCAGAAATTATTTTATTATTTTTTATAAAATAAATAATGGAAAATGGCTATTTAAATATTAGCATATTTTTATTTCGATTTTGGCCAGATTTGGCACCCCTAATTCAACCCAATTTCAATTTCAATTACCTGGCCCAATTCCTAAAATTATCCGACCCACGACCCTTTAAAATAACCCACCTGGCCCCCTTTAAATCCGAGCCGTTGATCTAACAGATCAACGACTCACACTCTTCCTTTCCTTTTTAATTTCCCAATACCCCCCAAACCCTACTCAGTTCTCATCAGTAGCCACCCCTGGATTCCCCCTCTCCCAAACTCTCTCTCAGAAACCCTAGCCGCCTCCCTCTATTTCCACCTTAAAACCAATAGAATCTATGCCTTCCAAGGCTATATAAGTCCTACACCGGCATCCTGTAACTCCCACACGCCTTGTTTTTGAAGGTTTAAGGCCTGACCACAAAGAAGCTTGGTCCAGGCTTCGTTTGATTCATGTTCTATGGCCGTCTCCGGCCTTGCTCCGGCAAACCATGGCTGTTCGAGCCTGACCTCGACCTCTCCTGCTCATATCAACGACTTTCCAAGCCTTTCTCACCATTTTGGGTTCCTCTGAAACCCTAGCTTTTGAGGTTCTTTTGATTTCTTTAGATCCATTCTAGATCCGTGTTTTCCCTGAGTTTTTAAATGGTTTCTCAAGATTTCTTTCAAAAACTGTGCTTTCAAAACTTTATCTTTCCGATTTAGGGTTTTGTTAAGATGTTCTCTGATTTTATTATTTTCTCTTGTGTGTTTCTTCTACTATGTTTCTTATTAGTCTCTTCTACTGTGTTTCCTATGTGTTTTTCTTCTACTATGTTCTTATGAATTCTTCTACTGTGTTTCATATATTCTTCTTTTACAATGTTTCTCATGAGTGTCTTCTACTGAAAGATGCATGTTAAAGGTCTCAGTTCCTTTATGAGATTTCTGAACTTATTTCGTTAGTATTGCTGCCTGATTTACTTGTCCTCTCATCTCTGCACTTTTTTTCTTGGCAAATTATACTACTAGGTGCGCCTAGTAGTATTTTATTAATAATAAAGCAACAAACCACAACGGAAGAGTACACGTAAGGGAGGCATAGCCCTTGCCTTACTAATCCTATTGAGGGGAAAAAAAACCTCATAATCTAGCAAGCATGTAAAAAATAGAAACTTGAGAGAACCAAGTAATCTATGATCGCCATAGAGTTTATAACACACTCTATAACACTATTACAATTGATGCTTTGAAAATGATAAACTACAACAATGTAGAAATTATAGTCTTGCCCCTCATTTATCAAACTTGTGAGTTCTTCAATTTGAATTTCCTTAAAATCCTCTATCTTCAAATAATTCTCAAAATTCTTTATTTCTTCTCGGATCTATTGGACCTCGTAGATGTGGATGGGGAAACCCCTTTTTGCTTTGCAGCTCTCATTGGAAGTTGCCTGATTGTTATTCCTTAATTCACCTCCTTTTTTTTACTATGCTTAGGAGAGAAATCTCCACTTTCATCATCATCATCTGCTTCATCAGAACTAGCAAGACGTAGGTTGAGCTCAAGTTTTTGATTAGCCTCTTCTTGTAGAACCATCTGTAGTGATTCAAGCCTCTTTATTCTCTTAGCACTGGCTGCTTCATATCTCTTTGTCAATGAGGGTTTCATCTTTTGTGGAGTCATTTTTTATCCAGTTGAATATGCACATCTTTGAGGTTTTGGGCTTACCATCTCATCCAGTAAAGTTCTTTCCTCCAAACTGATAGTTGGAGCAATTGCATTCTGTTTTTGCTGTCCATTCTTTTGCATTTTTGGATTGCTTTCCATAAGCTGCTCACTTTCTTCAACATGCTCTTCTGCTATGTTAGCCCATGCCTTAGAGCTAACTGCCTTCTTTAGCTCGTTTAAATTCTGGACAACTTCATTACTCCAGTCATCACTCAACACGTCATCATGTATATTGTTTACGTGGTCCGTCGCTCCTTTTGGATTTTTTGTTGCAGATGACATCATGGATACATTGTCCTGATCATGTGAATGATTTATGGATCGAGCAGACATCTCATTTGAAGGTACCTCATGGTTTGAGGTATTCAATCCAACTCCAACAAACTTCTTGGCTTTAACCTCCTGTAGAGAGACCCCTTTATTTGCAGTAAATGCATTTAAAAGGCTCCAATTTTCCAGCAATTGAGCTCCAACAGCAGTGATATTTATATTAGGCGTGACGGAGTTACTAGACAAGTCATGTTCTTTTTCAACTAACACCAGTTGCCCCTTTGTATGTGATTCATTCTCGCTATTAACAACTGCTATTTTATCAGCAAAAGCTGCCTTAATACCAGTTGCACTAACCAAAGTAGATTCGCGTTACAGTTCTTTTCCTTAATCTCGCTCACCATTTCTTGTAAGGTCTACTTGTTTTTTAGGTGTAGTTGTAGCCTGAGTAACCCTAACGTTAGCTCTATTCCCAGTTTCACTCAATGCAAGCTTAGTCTCCAATTTTGAACCAACAAGAGAATGCTCCACTGTTAATATTGCATGATACTTGCCATTGGTTGGTCGATCCCCAGTCTTACTCTTTGTAGCTGATTGTCTTGGATTATGAAGTAGTTGCCCAGAAGTGGTTAATGAACCAGTAGGATTCACAATCCCAGGTGCAACCTGCTCCATTCCTGATGCATTAGCTACCTCCCTATGCCCAGCACACTCAGTTGCTGCTTAACCATAGGAATGTTTTAATGCAACAGTATGTGTAGTAGCAATAGCAGTAGGTCGACCACTAGTTGGAGTCATTGCAACATGACCTACCTTTGCTACTATTTCATTATTTTTGGTAAGACTTGCTCGAGCAGTTGCTGCTAAGGCACTATCAGTTGCATATGTCCCAGCGACATGCTGCAATCGTCAAACAGTTCCGGAGGGTCATAAGCTGCTCGATTTAAGCCGTTCTGCTGCTTGCATTTTCCACTGGACACTGCCCTTATGTCAGCTACAAATGGGACCATGTCCTTTGATGCACGGGCTGATAGAAGAAAATCATTCTTTATAAGGGCTGGAGTTGAAGAACTTTTTTGAACCATTTTTTCTGCAAAATGACTTGCCACAAGTTGCAAATTCTGTCCAGATTTCGTGCAACCCTCTTTATTGGCATTGTGAATCATGGCCTGCTTTAAATCCTTTCCATCAGTTGCACGAGCAGCAACTCGATCACACACATAATCTTTGGAATTCAAATCCTGTGAGATCCCAATAGTAGCTGCTTTAAGAACTCCAGCAGAAACTCGAGCAACAGCTTGTTCCTTTCCATCAGTTGCACGAACAACAATAGCATCATTTTGTCCAATCCTAGAAGACTGCTCGATGTTCTCACCTTCACTTGTTGCTCGATCACCTGTTGCTCGATCAACTTCCACATTGTCCTCATTTGTTGTTGCAACGTGAATTTTCTTGCCAACATTCATGCTCAAAACTCGCTGGAATTGTGACTGTATTTGCACTACAACATCACCTTTTTGAGATTCCTTTCCAGTTGATGTATTAGTGCTTTCCCTATTGATAGCACTATAGTTTATGCATAAAATACTTACAGTTGGAATATCACCAAGTATTTTATTCTTTATGGCCATTGTATTCCCATTATCCTTAGTTGAGCCCACATCAACATCATGAGGGATTTCCTTTCTATCCGCATGCTGCTGCACATTCACACGACCAAAATGGCCTGTAGCCTTGTCCACGATTTGTTCCATACTACCACTGTCGGAATCTTTTCCTTCCTTTCCCGCCATTGCTTCTATATCCAATATTTGTTGCTTCTTATCATTCAAGTAATCCCTTGCATCTCCTTGTACTTTTTCAATCACAACTCCATCTTTCATGACTGTTTTTTCCTCTCCTTGTGTGATAGTTTTCTCCTATTCTTGAACATTAGCTACTGTCTTTCCATTCAATTTTCGACATGTATTTTCATCATGTCCTTGATGCTTACAGTGATAGCAATACAATGGTATATTGTCATACACAAAATCCTGGCAACAATCGTTTATCTTGCCCGTCTGTTTGTCGACAAACTGCAAAACTACCTTCTCAAGCAACTTACCCATTAAATCGAGGATCACCTTGACCCTTTCTACACTTGGACGAGATTTAACCTGAGTTGCTTTATCAATTGATATGGGAATACCAACAGCTGAAGCTATTGATAGTAATGCTTTTTTGGCAAACAACTCCGTCGATAAGTTTGGCATCGATATCCATACAACAGCCTTTGTCGTCTCCTCCATTACACTAAAATCAATAGACCATGGAAATACTCTAATTTGGTGCTCCCTTCCATTGTGATAAAAGTACAGAACTGACCTCGCAAGTGATGTAACAAAATCATCAAATTGATCCATCCTGATAAGTATTTGTCTTAGTGCAAGTTGCCCGATCAAATCTTGTCCATTAATAGCAAGGATTTTCGGCAGTAAGTTCCTCAAGGTTGATAACTCCAGCATGTTTGAAGATCGTTTCACCACAATAGCTTGATGTAGTCCCTCCTCCTTTGCAAATTCCTGTCGTTCTTCCTTTGTAAATTGAACAGTTGGTACTCCATGTATAACTTCAAATTGTTTTAGGTTCGTTTAGTTCAAAAACATGGATGTTTTGGTTTGAACTAAACTTGCAGCATATGAAAGTTGATTGTTATGGATTATGGTGTTTTCTTTTTGGTTTGGAATTGTTATAGTATTGTTTTGTATTAACTCTCCCACAGCCAAAGGCTGGGGAAAGCTTTCAGCAGCCATGGCTGCCCTTGCTCAAGAAAATCGCCAAACTAGAGAGAGAAAGTAGAGAGAAGGCAGAAACCTAAATCTGCACTCGATTGATGGCAAGAACCCTAAATTTGGGGGTTCATTCGAGATTTGACACCATTGGCTATGTGATTTGCTTGTTCTTCGTCTCTGAACTTGTTTGATTTTAAAAACCCTAACTTCTTTGAACTTATTTCGAGTTTCTGAAAACTACTACTTGATTAAGCTTCAAAATCTTTGTTTTGACCTCTGTTTCTTTATATGATTCTTGTTCCTTGCTAAACCTTTCTAAGGACCTTCTACTAGACCTTTGTATTTGAAACCCTTTTTCTTCTCCATTACTGAGTTACTGAAGCTGACGTATATGACTAGCATGTTCCTATAGTTCACTACTTACTGATCTACAATTGCATGACACTTTTTTCTTTGTCCTAAATTCAGCCTCGCATGCCTAATACTTGTGTATTCTTTATATATGCTGAATTGCCCCTCTAAATGACTTTCAATTTTTGAATGATTTCAGACTTCCTTTGTAAAGATCTGATTGATTTCTTTCCTTGTTTGCTGATTTCCCTGGTACTTGATTTGAGTCGAAAACTTTCCTTAGCCTATTTATGAGCCAGTAATTTCAAACCTCTAACCCCTTGATTTGCTGTACACTGATTGATCCTTACCTTATTTGTTTTAATCGTGTATTTCAAAATTCTTCCCTTAATTAAAACTCCTATGTATTTACCCCTATTTGCCTACTTTGCGCAAGATGCTTATTTGATTTCTTTCCTTAAATAGTTTTTACCATTTAAGTCTGAATTCCTTAATTAAAGGAAGTCTTATACTGATTGTTTTAATTGATACCCAGTTCCATAATTATTTTCTTACCCTCTTTCTGCCTATTTTCACACTATAAATACACGACTCTTTCATTAACACAACACACCATCACTCGTAGTCTTTCTGAACTTACACTTACACTCAAAAGTATTCTCTCTTGTTGCTTGTACTATGGCCCGTTTACAAGACCTACTGCTTGCTTTTCTCTATTTGCTTTTTTGAAACTGGTATGTCCTGATTTAAGGTTTTTTAGCACCACAACAAAGTATTTATTTACTTATTTTTGTATTCCTGTCTGCTTACTGCTTCTGTATAGTTCAACACTTACTCTAGCATACTGATTTGTTTCTGCCTATTCTATTATGAATCCCAAACCGCTACTCCCTAATGTGTTTTAGCTATGGTTTGAGTCATGGTAATACTGCGAATTATTGTCCATGAATCAAACTTGATCCCTTAGGATCCTAGCCTCTTAATAATGTGTTCTGGTAGGCTTGAGAGTATGCTAGCATCCTCCATTGCTGGGCATGCTCGAAGCCTGCCCTGGCCTAAGCAATAGGCTCTGTACAATCTCCCTATTCACCTGAACCCCTTATGTGTACTTATTTATAGTGTTTTCCCTCTCCTTTCCCCCCCTTTTAGAATTCTGTTTCTGCACTTGCACTCTTTCTTAGTCTTTAAGTTTTGCCCCCTCTTGTGAGCCTTTCCTTGGGACCCTTTGAGCTCCCTCTGAACTTGGTCACTTGAGGGCTGACCCTTCCACACTGCACTTATCCTTGTTCTAGTAATACATTTGGGTGTGAGTATTGCCCGGAGTCCCATTGAGGCTCTTAGGGAACTTTGACACACTCAAATGGGAGAAAGTCTTTTGATCATGATCTCTTGGAGTTGGTTTACCTCATAACTCAGTGAGGAAGTCAGAATCAGGGGGAGTGTGAGATAGGCAGATGGGGAGTTCGCAGCCGAATAACCGCTGGGGTTTCCAGCAGTGATAGCTGAACTAATCATGTGGGCCGCCCCATACCTTATGCTGACATTTTAATCGGAAATCAACATCACTTCCTCTAGTTGTACTTTTATTTTTATGATATATTCTTGTTTTATTCCGGGCGGTAATAATTTATGATAAACTCTTGGGATGGTTAGTAAAAAAGGGTATGGGTAACTATGTATACAAAGGGTAGATATCATGCCTATAGGTCATTCTGAATTTTGCATGTCCAACTATCATATAGATATCATGCCTATAGGTCATTCTGAATTCTGCAACACTCATATAGATACCATTTCTATAGGTATTTTGAATTCTGCACATTCAAATACATATAGAAAGCATGCCTATAGGTCATTCTGAATATCCATGCTCATATAGAAATCATGATCATAGGACTACTACATTCATATAGATATCATGCTCATAGGTCTTAAACAAATACTATATCTAGATATCATGCTCATAGGTCTTAAACAAATTCTGCAAACTAGTTACCATGTTTGCAGGTTTAAAACTAGGCTTATGCATTTAGATATTATGCCAATAAGGTTTATGCATTTTTATAATGTCTACAAAAGGTTTAAAATCAATAACGCATAGAAAGCATGCCTATAGGAATTCCTAATAGAATCTGAATCACTTCATTCGTGTATGGAGCTGAAATCAGTAAATAACGGGCACTGTCTGTTGCAGAAATTGTAACCAATTCGTTCAAACTTCTCTCTTTTAACAATCTGATTACCCTTATTTAGCAAGTTTAACCAGTATGTTTCAGACCTTACCATTTCGTTGCTGTTCTGAATTCAGTAGATATTATGCCTATAGGATCCTTGTCCAACACTTAGGCAAGACTTAGGGAAAAAACTGAATCTGTTTTTGTCAATTATTACAACCAGTAGGCAGGCCTGATTCAGACTTCTTATTTGAGTTATGTAATAAATTAAAACTGCCTCAGCAACTATCCGTCTTCATCTTAAGAATCAGACCTAAACAATATATGTAAGTCATGCTAATTACATGCTTCTTTGTGTACGAAGGTATATTCGAGCCTCTGCTTGTTATGTTCTTTCCCCCAACTTGCAATACGTGTTTTGTATGTCGCCTTAGAAATTTTACCTTCGTAACTACAAATAAGCCTAATATCCCTCCCCTTTTAGGATTAGTAGTCCTAAATGCCTCCGGGACTGATAGGATTGAGATGGGTAATAGCATGCAATAAGCAAACGAGACCAACTCGCACTTTAAATACCTTAACGGGGTGGGAAAGGTAGATATGGATATGATGACCACACGATAACGTCTCGTGTAGCCCCTCATTGAGGAGTGATTGCCGGATGTTGTGTGGGGTGATCCATATTTTTTGTACTCCTAGGACCCCCCTCCCTTTATTCTTATTTCCTTCCTTTAATATTTTCTTAACTCTTTATTTTTCTAAGATCAGCTTCCTTAAATTGCTCTTTCCAACTTTATCTATTCTTTTAACCCTTATATGTGAAATCCCCTCTTATCTGAGCCTTGCTTGTATATATGCACCTTAGTTCACAATAATTGTCTAGCCGGGAACCACACTAGTGGATTCTAAAGGGTGCCTAACACGTTCCCTTTATAATAATTTCAAGCCCTTACCCTATCTCTGGTTACTCAAATAAAAACCCTCTCGGTGTCCTAATTCACCCTAATCATTAGGTGGAGACTCTTCAAAATGCAAACCCAAATTCCCAAAAGGGAATGCGTTGTCCTACCAAATGTCATAAACCCGATTTCGCGAGAAAAAGGGGGCGCGACACTGACTGGGAAAGAGATTATGAGATTCTTGAAGATAAAACTGCCATTGAAGTGAGTTGGGCATTTTTAAATTCTCATCATGATATCCTTGTTGAAGTTAACCAGGAGAATTTTAACTTGGAATCTAAGTTAGCCAAGATCAAAGAGACTATTGAGAAGACTCAACAGAGCCAAGATTTTTCTTCTCCCGTGGCTGAAGCTTCAGGAAATATTGAAGATAATACGGATATCCCCACTCCTTCAAGTCAAGTTGAGCCTGCTGTTGCTGATGATCCTGCTTCAGTTCCTTCAACTTCTTAGTGAAAAGTTTATGATATTTGATTTCCTTTGTTTTTTTTCTTTTTGGTGGTATGTGGTTGTAACCCTTGGTCTTTTTTAAGGGTTTGTTGAAAATGTTAAGTCTCCAGACCTTTCATGGGGCTCTTTGTATAAACAACTTTTTGTTTATGGCTAAGTTCATACTTAGTCTAAAATTTTAATATTAAGAAGTTTCCATTGTTGTTCGAACTTCTGTTTTATTTATTCTTGCCTTTATTTTTAAGGACTTTCTGAATAACTTGCATTTTTATTTTTCAAAAATGCTTTTTTTAAACTTCATGAATACTTGAAATAATCATGAATTTTATAAAAGAGGTCCCTTTTATATTCGACACTTAATGAAGAAGACGTCTAAACTTCATAATGGTGTTAATGTACGATAAAAGAAATAGGAATACACATGTTTTTTGGAATAACTTCGACAAGTTTTTAATTGAACTTTGGAAAGTTTTAAATAACACTTTACATGTATTTAAATTACTTCTATAACTTTCTCGTAACTGTTTTTCTTATAACAGATTTCAAAAAAGAAAATGAACACAAAGTTTTTACTTATAACCCGTTTCAGTACATTGCCTTTACCCTAACTATGATAAGGTTTTTCTTGGGCCTTAGCTCGTGACTTTGCTCTGCACTTGACTTATTCAATGAGTAAACTTCTCAGGCTTGAACTTCGATTATTTCCCAATCTTCTTTGCCTTCTTTATACACACGTCTATGTATATTATAAAGTCCCCCAAGTGTTTGAGCTTTGAAGTATGAAGTCTCAAGCACTTGATTGTTCCTCTCATTTGGTCCTTTCCCTGAAAAGGAAAAACACACGGGACTCGAAGGTGCAATTATAGATGAAGACTGCTTAACCCGTCTGAATTTCTATCAGAATAGTTGTAACCCTAGATCGGGAATTTTAATTTATTCCACGTGCCTTGCAGGTCGTGATTCATCATTTAGTACGGGCTAGATTTTTGCCTATCATCTAAAATCGTTAGTAAAATTTTAACAATTCAAAAATAAAATTTTAAAATATGGATACCTGACCGTGAGTATTCCTTAGAAATAGTATCTCTTCAGGTTAACGACATTCCAATCTGAAGGTAGTATCTTGCCATCCATCATTTCCAGCTCGTATGCTCCTTTCCCTGCGATACCATGAATCCTGTAGGGTCCTTCCCAGGTTGGACTTAATTTTCCCGCATTGGCCGCCTTCGTAGATTGAATAACTTTTTTGAGCATAAAGTCCCCAATCTTAAAGTATCTTAGGCGCGCTTTTCGATTGTAGTATCATTCTATGACCTGCTTTTGTGCTGCCATTCTTATTAATGCAGCCTCCCTTTTTCCTTCAAGTATATCAAGGTTTATGTGCATTTCTTCGTCATTGGATTCTTCTGACGCTTGTGTAAACCTCGTTCTTGGCTCTCCTATCTCAATTAGAATTAAGGCTTCAGCTCCATACACCAATGAGAATGGTGTTTCTCCCGTACTTGTTTTTGCTGTCGTGCGGTATGCCCATAAAACACCAGGTAGCAATTCTGTCCAATTACCTTTGGATTCCTCCAAACGCTTCTTTGAATTGTTAATAATGACTTTGTTTGTCAACTCAGCTTGTCCGTTACCCACCGCATGATAAGGTATGGATGTAATCCTTTTAATCTGCCAACTTTGAAAAAACTCTGTGATTTGTGTGCCTATAAATTGGGGGCCATTATCACACATGATTTCCTTTGGCACACCAAATCAACATATGATATTTTGCCAAATGAAATCTCTGACTTCTTTTTCTCATACCTGTTTAAATCCTCATGCTTCTACCCATTTAGTAAAGTAGTCAGTTAGAACGAGCAAGAATTTAACCTATCATTTTGCTTGTGGTAGCGGACCCACGATATCCATCCCCATTTCATAAAAGGCCACAGTGAAATGACCAGATGTAGAAACTTCGCAGTTCTATGCATGTTATTACCGTACCTTTGGCATTTAGCACATTTAGTGCACCTGTTCTATTTGTGAAGAAGAAGGATGGCTCGATGAGGATGTGCGTTGATTATCGGCAGTTGAACAAAGCAACAATCAAGAGCAAGTATCATTTTCCTCGTATCAATGATTTGTTTGGCTAGCTTCAGGGAGCGAGAGTGTTCTCCAAGACTGATCTTCGTTCAGGTTATCACCAGTTAAAGATCAGGGACTTGGATATCCTTAAGACAACTTTCAGGACCCGACATGGTCACTATGCGTTCTTGGTGATGTCTTTTGGGCTGAACAATGCCCAGCAACATTCATACATTTGATAAACAGCGTGTTTCATCCTTATCTCGACTCGTTTTTCATAGTCTTCATTGATGATATTCTTGTATACCCGCATAGTCAGGAGGAGCACGCGGAGCATTTGAGAGTTGTGTTGTAGAGATTGAGAGAGGAGAAGCTTTATGTAAAGTTCTCCAAGTGTGAGTTTTGGCTCAGTTTAGTGGCTTTCTTGGGGCACGTGGTGTCCATCGAGGGCATTCAGGTTGATCCAAAGAAGATAGAGGCGGTTCAGAGTTGGCCCAGACCATCCTCAGCCACAGAGATTCACAGTTTTCTTGATTTGGCGGGTTAGTACCACCTGTTTGTTCAGGGATTCTCATCTATCGCGTGCCCCTGGACCAAGTTGACTCAAAAGGGTGCTCCTTTCATGTGGTCGGATGAGTGTGAGGAGAGATTTCAGAAGCTCAAGACTGCCTTGGCCACATCTCCAGTGTTAGTTTTGCCATCAACTTCAGGTTCATATACCGTGTATTGTGATGCTTTGAGAGTTGGTATTGGGTGTGTATTGATATAGGAGGGTAGAGTTATTGCTTATGTTTCTCGTAAATTGAAGCCCCATGAGAAGAGCTACCCTATTTATGATTTGGAGTTGGTTGCCATTGTTCACGTGTTGAATATATAGAGGCATTATTTTTATGGTGTGTCTTGTGAGGTGTTTACTGATCATTGTAGCCTCCAACACAAGGATATCAATTTGAGGCATTGGAGATGGTTGGAGTTGCTAAAGGATTATGATATTACTATTTTGTACCATCCGGGGAAGGCCAATATGGTGGCAGATGCCTTGAGTAGGAAGGCAGTGAGTATGGGGAGTTTGCCATACATTCCAGTTGGGGAGAGACCTCTTGCAGTTGATGTTCAGGACTTGGCCAGTCGGTTCGTTAGGTTGGATATTTCAGAACCCAGTCGGGTATTGGCTTGTGTTATTTTTCGATCTTCCTTATTTGATCGCATCAAAGAGCGCCAGTATGATAATCCTCATTTGCTTGTCTGTAAGGCCCTAGAAAATTTTGCTAAGAAAACTGTGCTTCGTGATGCTATATAAGCTAATTATGATATTTTATGTGCTATTAACATATTGGACATCAATTGGACTTGGTAAATAAGTTTACAAGTGTTGTGGTAAATAACTTTGGGTCCAAGTAAGGGCCTAAGTCTAAGTCAAATTGGAAAATTTCATAATAGGCTAAAATTTCAAATGGATTCGCACAAGGCTCCACTTTGAATGATCATATATAAATATTTATGAGGTTTTATATGATGAACAACCTGTCATATGAAAGGTATTTGAGTATAGTTTCCAATGCTTCAAACAGTTCATCATTTGGACATTCCTACACAAAGTTATGACCAAATTACCAAAGGCTGGAAAAAATGCGACCCTGTGTCAGATTTGCGATCTCAATGTCCATTATGCGGTCCGCATTTATGATCTGCGGTCGCAAATCAGGTCGCAAAATTGGACCCGTGTAGCCCAATTTTGGACGCCGATTTTGCGGTGCATTATGTGGCTAGCATTCACATTCTGCAGTCCATTATGCTATAGCAGACTTGACATCAGAGGGTTAATTTTTTAATTTTTATAACCCGACCCCATTTTAATATATAGCCTTTGGGGCTTCAATTGGGGTCATTTTATACTGATTTTTGAGAGATATGAGAGCATTTTTAGAGAGAGAAGGAGGAGCCCACCATTTAAATCATCCAAATCTTGCATCAATCTTCAAGAATCAAAGAACCCAATCACAAGTTCTTCATCTAAGAGGTAAGATTCCATACCCTAGGGTTTAATTTCGAGTTTGGGGGTATAAGATGGGTTATTGAGATATGATTCATGGATGTATTAGTATTTTGTGTACATGCATGTACAACTTAGGTTTATGGGAGGATTATTGAACATAAATAAGTAAAGATTGGGTTAGGGAATGAAGAAAATCTTGAAAAGGGGATTTGAAATCAAGATGCTCAACTAGTATTTGATAAAATGCTCAAATGAGCTAGAATTATGAATATCTTCCTATCCCCAAAATAGATTGAAGTTGCTAGAATTTTCGGAATATCGTAGTAATTAAAGGAAAGCTCAAGAGAGGTATGTATGGCTAAAACTCCCTTTTCTTAGAGATTGAGCTCCCATGGTGCCCCTATGTATGTTATAAGTACGGAATTTGATTTATGTAGTATTCATTATTTCAAAGGATTTGGGTGTTGCAAGAACATATGTGAAAGATATACCTCAATGTGTTTAATATGTTATTCTTGGTAAATAAGGATATGTGAAAAATGGGAACAATATGCTAAAATGCCTAGACTTCAAGTCAAGTTTAAATTGAGATTGTTATACCAAACTATGTGAAATCCTCTATGTGTAGAGATGTTTAAAGTAATCAAATGAATTTGGGAAATAGAGTATGGCCAACGTGCCGAGAACTTGAATTATAATTGTACCCGGTGATGTCTATGACATGTGGAAATATGAAACAAATTATGAAATGAGCCTCGACTTTTCTTTCAATAAATGACTTCAATAACAAAGTGCCTAAAGGCTTTATACACAATTTATGCCATTAGTGGTTATTCGTGACAATGCCTTGCCTTGTGAGTACATCCAATGTGATTCGAGTTATTACGTACTTTGATGTTGAAATTGTATATTGTCATGATTGGAAAAGAATGATTGAAGAATAATTGGTATAATTTCTTGTTTATGCCTTTGATGTGTTTTTATTAAGGGTTGGTGTATCCCCTCTATTGATTTGGAAGAATCCATTGTGTTTAAGGTTCCATTGTCAATAAACTTGAGGTGTATGATTTCTGAGATATTGTATATGCCGAGGATTCATGGTTCCTCTCATGTGTATTTGACATCTTGAATTAAATGTCTTGTTGTTGAAATTGATATTGACGTGAAATATGTGGAATGATGTGAAATGTGGGAAATAAGAGATTGAGTTATGAGATGTGGCCTAGTGCTAAGCATGTTGTAATGATGGTGGCCCTATGTGCCGATTAATTGATATGTGAACCTATGGACGGGCTATGAAATGCATAGGTGTATAATATAATATGGGGGACCTACGGACGGGCTATGAAATGCATAGGTGTATAATATAGTATGTGGGACCTATGGACGGGCTATGAAACGCATAGGTGTATAATATAATATGTGGGACTTATGGAAGGGCTATGAAACACATAGGTGTATAATATAATACGATGTGTGAACCCTATGGACGGGATATGAAACGCATAGGTGTATAATATGAAAGCTATGTTATCCCTTTTATTTGATAATGTTGTGATCATTTAAAATGTTTAAGTTTCACTTGTGATTTCTTTATTCTTGTTTGATAGTTCCTTCTAATTAGATAGTGTTTAGTTATACATACTAGTGCTATTAAATGGCATTAACGTCCCTTTTGTCGGGGGCGCTACATTCGTGTTATGATTGTAGGTGGTTCCATGGCAGGTAGTGTTGGTCGCAACCAGTGAACCATCTTCCTTCCAGCTGAGTTGGTGAGCCCCACTTCATTTCAGGGTCCTGTACGATTGTTTATCATGTACTTTGTATTTAGAGGTATAGCCGGAGCCTTGTTGCCGACATTTCCACATTATTCTTCAGTTATATTTAGAGGCTCCGTAGACTATTGCGGGTGGTGGTTGATGTTGGGAGTCCGATCTACAAATGTTGGTACTTGATAAGCATGTTTTTCATTAAATTTGTAAACTTGTAATATTTTGAAAACTAAATGAAGCAATTAGCAAGAATGGAATGAGGGTTGCTAACGACAAATTTCTTTGTGTTTTATTAAATCGGATAATATCCCCTCTGTATTTATAAACTAGTTTGGGTAGAATGAAACATAGCAGGCTTGTTCAGTCGGGTTTACTCGGTTGAGCGCCAGTCGCGCTCCTCGGATTTTGGGGCGTGACAAACTTGGTATCAGAGCATAAGATTTTAAAGTGTCCTAGGATGTCTCGGAGCCGTGTCTAGTAGAGTCCTTCTTATCGGTGTGTTGTTGACCATATCTATAAGTTGGAGGCTATTTGGACATTTAGGAATCTCACCCTTCTTTGATACTCCAGATCTTGCGATATAGCTCAAGATAGGGAGCTGATTTTCTCTCTAAATCTTATTCTGGAGATTGGTAATTTTGATACCATAATCCGTGAATTTGAAGCATGCAATGAGGGATTGATCCCACCATTGAGTCCGAATGGATTGCCCAAGAACTTGCTGTTAAGGGGAGTACCCTTGTTCCTATTAATGTAACTGCACCACCAGATCATGTAGTATATCATCAGTATGTTAACAATGTATGTTACAAATATGGAGTAGGGGTGGATCAGTTAAGGCACTACCCCGCCAATCTAGAGTCACCAAGTAAATGACCCATTAGTACGTCATTCTGAATGCCACATACTTTTCCTTATGATATACGTACACCTATACTGGGATCCTGCATAGAAATTTTCTTAAAAAGAATCTAAATCACAAAATATTGCATACACCTACTCTTTGAATGAGACGTATTATTCACAAAGTCTTCCGATCATGATTTTCTTACTTATAGCCTCCTATGGAATTGAACTCTATAATTATGTTCCTGAATTGAGTTATAACACTATTGGTACTTCCCACTTGCTTTTCCTAAATACTCAACAAGGGACTATTCCCGATGAATTTCTTATAGAATTTTTTTTTAGTGGGCAACATCTACTTGCTTGTACCTATGCATGCACCGTCATAAAGATTACACATATGGTGTCAAGTTCCATGCAAAGCCACCCAGAGTTGTGACCCTTCTCGAGTCACTCTTTTACTCAGTTGTGTATATGGTTTATATGGATTGAAAAGTCAATCTACTCTCTTGCGAGTATCATCATGGAAGATTCTCATTGTCTAGTAACTTAAGGGCATATTTTAGAACATATCATATGAGTGGATATCAATTGAAATTGTCACCTTGTGCATAAAGTTTTTTTTTCTGAAAATTGAGATCCTCACATCCCCACCACAGGGAGATCTTGTGTCGCCATAATTTTCATGTCCACTTGAGATATCCTGTAGAAAGTAGCTCACATGGTTTCTAGTATTGTGGTTGCCCATGATGTGGTATTGTATTGCTGTTTGGAACTTAGTGTAGCATAAGTATGTCCAACTCACAACAAATGATTATTTTCTCCTTATACCTGCACACCGCGTTAATTTTGTTCCTTGGTTAGTGAATTTATTGTGATAGCTCCCAACACTTGTTCGATACCCATGAGAGAACATTCCCTTCTATGTGTCACTATGACACTTCCTTTTTCAAGTCAAACTCTATGGATAATTCATCATGAACATCTGAAAACCCTCCATGATAATTTTGCTCATATCATGAGCATATGGATTTGGAAGACAAGTTATTGTATCTTTACCTCTCTCATATAGGATCAATTATCAGGAAGGGTTAAGCTATTTGAAGTATGATAATCTCATAAGTGTTCCACTTCTATTCATCTTCATGGGCTTGTGGCATAGATTCCTTGGGTCAGTTAACATTGTTAATACCCAATTTTTTTCAAAGTATTTTTATACCTAAAATACTTTTAAAAGTAACATATATGTGCATATATGAGCACACCCAAGAGTTTGGTACTTTACCAAATTTTTAATGATTTTTAAACTAATTTATTGCCTATTTTTATACCATAAAATTCAATAATTATTCCGAAAGTTATCATTTTGGTGGACAACCTATTTCTATTCTCATATTTACACCAAAATATGGCTAACATGATTTTTGCATATTTTTTATTACTAATTTATTTAGCATTTTTAAAACTAAATGGCACATAATTGCAATATTAGCCCCTTTTAAGATTTAATTATAATTATATTTATAAAATTGTCTCCAGTATTTTTAATTTGATAATTATGTATTATTAATCATTTTAGCACATTTGATTTACTTCCAGAAATTATTTTGCTATTTTTTATAAATTAAACAAGGGAAAAGTGGCTATTTAAAAGTTAGCCCTTTTTGCATTTCAATTTTAATCGGAATTGGGCCCCAATCTCAGCCCCAAATTGAACCCAATTCCCTAAACCAACTTCCTAATCCACCCGACCCAACACCCAATCACCCGAACCGGCCCGTGTCCCTTTTAATCTGAGCCGTTGATCATTTTGATCAACAGCCCAGGCTCCCCCTTACCATTTTTAATTCTAAACGACCCCCCAAACCCTCCCCATTCTCTCAAAGACCGCCGCCTCTAATCCCTCGTCTCTCTCAAACGCTCTCACCCACCTGAAACCCTAATAGCCGCCTACCCCCTCTTCGACCTCAAATCACCGGAATCCATGGCTAATCTAACCATGGACGACCTCTACTCACCACCTACTGCTCCCACACGCCTGCTCACTGAAGATTCGAGGCTAGACCTCAAGGGTCTTCATCCAGACCTTGGTCGATTCGAGATTCTTTGGCCGTTTCCGGCCTTGCTCCGGCGTATCTTGGCCTCTTGAGCCTGGATTCGACCTTATCAACTCAGATCCGTTCTCGTGACTTCCAAGCCTTTCTCGTCCTTTAGGGTTCTCAGAAGCCCTAGCCTATTCGAGGTTCCTTTTCGTTTATTCTTTTAGATCTGTGCTAGATCTATGCTGTTGGTAACATTTTAGAGTTTTTCCCCAAATTTCCTCTTTCAAAACTGTTCAAATCAATTTTAGGGTTTTCTGAAAATGGCTCCTAAAATATTTTCTGATTCTTTTACTCTCCCTTATGTGTGTTTATGCTCGTTGTTTTATTTCCTATTATGTTCGAGGCTGTTCTCTTGTTTCTTACCGGATTTCTACAGAGATTCTTTTACATTCTGTGTTCACATGCTAGCCTAGGTTGTTGACTTACTTTTTGCTATATGTGTTCAGGCTCATGCTTTAATTTTGTTTCTAAAGTTCCGCTGATCATGTTCTTGCCTACCTTTGTCTTAACGCTCGTGGTTTTCTCTTGTTTCTGTTTGTGCATGTCTGCATATCTCTGTGACCTTTTGTGACATTCTAGAACTTGCATGTCAGGAATCTTGGTTTCTTTTGAGGTTTCTGAATGTTTCTTCTAAGGTTATCTGCTATGTGTTTTGTCTGGTTCTCATCTCTAAATTGGTTTAACCTTGCATGCCTAATGTTTGTGCGCTCTTTATACACGTTGAATGTCCCTCTAAAATAACTATAGATTCAGGACTAATTTCAGAATTCCTTGTGTAAACATGATTGATTCTTTCCTTGTTTTATTTGAAAACTTTTTTTTAACCTTTCGATTCCCCTATTTCTGACTTGGTTCAGGGGCAATTTTGAATCCTCGATTCCCTGATTTACTACGTACCAATTGATTTACTTTGTCCTTGCCTTATTTACTTGACCATGTATTTCAAAATTTTCTTTCCTTAATTGAAACCCCTATGTATTTACTCCTTATTTTTATGCTATGCACAATATGCTTACTTGATCTCCTTCCTTAAATAACTCTTGCCCTTTACCGTTCAAATTTGAATTCCTCAATTAAAGGGATTTTCTGCTACTTATTGATTCTAATTGATACACTGTTATTTTCTTACCTTGTTCCCTACCTGATTTCAAACTATAAATACTCTCCTCCCTTCTCTTTGAACACACACGAACACAGAACGCAATTTGAGTTCACATGTCACTCTCACTTAAAAACTCTCTCTCTTTTACTTGTGCTGCTGTGGACTCTGTTTACTCTACTTTCTCTTGCACTCTTTTGCTTCTCTACTGGTATGTCTCAGTTAGTTTACATGTCTCTACCACAATGTGTTTACTTCTGCCCACTTCTGTCCAATTCTTTTAGTTGACATTTGTTTCTAGCATATTGTAACATGTTCCCCCTTTCCTTTGTAATTCAGTATTTAAATTATGTATGCATCCTGTCAGTTGCTTGTCATGAATTTGATACTTTATGAATCCCAAACCCTCATACGCCTTTATATGTGAGTTATGGTTCAGGGCATGACAACACTCTAATATTGTTGTCCATGATTCTGGATTGGATTCTTTGAATCCCAAACTCAATCAGTTCCCATTCCCTTCCCTCTTTATGTATTTTGAGCTTTAGACTTGAGTCTAGAAGTGTCCTAATCACTGTCCAGACCATGGTCTAACCTTCAAGGGTTTTCTCTTAATGTGTTTGACCAAGCAGGTGATCAGGGGTATGCCAGCGTACTTTGTGTCTAGGTATGACCACAACCTGTCATGGCTCCCCAATCCCCCTTTCACTTTGCATTTACTCTTAGCTATTAAGTTCTGCCCCTCTCTTGCAAGCCATGCTTTGGGACGCCCTGAGATCCCTCTGAACTTGGATGCCTGAGAGCTAGCTCTTCCACACTGCACTGTTTCTATTCTAATGGTATCTTGGGTGTAAGCAATGTCAGGAATCCCTGAGATTCCTTGGAACTTTGAAACACCCTGGATAAAGAGAAGGCTTTGGAAATCTGGATCCCGGAAGTGGCCCAATCGCATATTATTAGACATTAAGGTTGAATTAGACTGCTATGAGCACGTGATTTTTGCCCTATACGAGAACTACTCCTAAAAAATTCAAAATAAAATAGTTTTCTTTTGTGTGCAATGTTTTGAATTTCGTGCTATTTTCTCTTATTGTTCGCATTTGTCCGTGCATGTTTATTTGTTAAATTAATAAAAATACAAAAATATGTTGCATTTGCATTTCGGATTTAATTCTACAATTAGGAATAATTAAGTTTGTTTTACAAAATGAAAAATCACAAAAATAATGTACTTTGCATTTTTAGCATTCAATCTCTAGTTGTGAGATTTTATTGGTGTTTAATGTTGTGTGATAATTATTAATTAACATTTTTTAAGTTAATTTTGGTCTAGAATTTTTTGTTTTAAAATTAGGGAAATTAATTTAGCGAAGAGGAGAAGAAATGAAAATCGGATTGGGGCACTTTAATTAAAAGGAAACCAGGCCCAAAAGCACCAAAACAGCCCAGTCCAAACACTCCTTACCCTGTCCCATTGAGCTGGCAATACGACCATCCAAACGACGTCGTTTTTGTCATGCTCAATCTGGGCCGTTGATATCACTTGAGCAGCGGTCCAGATCACTCCTCCCATAACCCATTCCTGACCCGTTCTCTATACCTGGACCAACCCAACCCCTTCATTTAACCAAACGGCGTCGTTCCTTACAAGGGAGTTGATCCAGGCCATCGATCTCAATTGATCCAACGACCTGGATTAATCCCCTAATTTGATATATAAACCTAAGTCCTACCCCCCCCCCCGAGCCAACCCCCCTTCCCTTCGTCTCTAACATTCAGAGACAACCCCAGCAACCTCCGCCATACTCCGTCGTCAACCACCCACCGAAAATCAGCTCACAGCGGTTCTGGTGGTCCAAAGATCCCCAAAATTACACCCTGAACTCCCCTCAACCTCCCCGTTCCAACCATCCTACCAGCTTCCTTCGAATCCCAGCCCATCTATTTGAATAACCCAAAAACCTAATAGTTTTTTCACCGTGTCCGACGACATCACCTCCGATGGCCGCCAAAGTTACACCACTAAACCCCCTTGACCTCCTCTTGCCCAACTACCAACCATATTCCTTTGAATCATCCCAGAGCCTCTCGAATATCGAATCTAAGATAAGGACCCTAGCGTCGCCCTAAAAATCCTTGGTGGCGGCGCCAAACCTAAACAGTCCCAAAGTTACACCCCTTGACCACCTGAGCCTCCCCATTCCCACTACCCTAATAGTTTTCTTCGAATCAGTACCAAAGGGTTCGAATCTTCGATCAAAAAAATCGACCAGGAAACCCTAACTCCGGGATTAAGAAATTGAGGTCGTAATCGACCTTAGTCGAATGTTCTCAGTTGAAAACATTCGATTAAGGTTCATTTCGATCTCAAACCAGAAACGGAGGTTTGAGTTCAAAGTTGGGACAACCAAGTTTTGATTTTTCAGTTCGTCAGGTGAGTTCTCGGGTTTTGCTTTCCTTTTCTTTCTGATTTGTTTAGTAAATTCATTCATCTTCTACCCCTTTCTTTAGGATCGAATGTTTTGTGTTTAATCTAATTTTTGTTTCTTATTTTTTTGTTGAAATGATTCGAAGTAGTCAATATCAATAAGTTTTGTATAAAACTGGGTTTGTTTGATGTCATAGTTGGTTCAAATTGTCTTCTGTATGCTATGTTTGGTCCTTTTCTCTCAAGCTGCCAATCATTTTTTTTACATATGAATTTAGTTGTTTGAGTATATTACAGTGTTCATACACTTTGTGTAGTTCAGAATCGTGTTAGTTTGTTTCCTGAACTTTAATCTCTGTTTTGGTGTTATCTAATCTGATTCGAGTTTCGAATTTGAACTGTAATCTGAGTTTCATGAATTGAGTCCAAATGTTTGTTCTGATTGAATCCAACCTTACTGAGTTATCCTAATGTGATTGATTAGGAATTAACCTAGTTTCCCTTATTATGTGTATTGGTTATAGTTGTTGTAGTTTAGTTGATGGATTAGGGAGATTGGGGTAAGATAGTGATTTTCGTTAATTCAGGGGGGTAGTTTGGGCATAAGGGGCTGCTGATTAATAGGTAAGCACTATAAAAGTTAAATAGGAATGAGAAGACAATAGACAACTGATAACGGGGGACTGCACTTATTGCTGATTTTAAGGACTGAAATGAGCACTATCTGTTTAAAAAATAAATAAGAGGCACTAAGGTAATGGGTAATTAAGAATTGAAAATCTGAAATATAGTTGTTAGAGCACTAATTGTATGCCCATTTTAAGGGCTGGTTTTGTAGTTTTGGAGATCAGTTTTTAAAAAGCCTTGGTCAGTTGAAAAAGAGAGGAGAGGAGTTTTCTTTTCAGATGGAGAGAAATCTGAAAGTTATCAACTTTCAGAACTTGAACACACACAGGGGGGACATTGAGAAGGGAATAAATTAAGTGCCTAGGACAATAAGAGAAGACATTGACAATTTGAGAGCTTTAAGGATCAGTTGTAAAGGATCAAGAGAAAATGATCAGGAGACTGATAAAAGAGAGAGAACAAAAAAGAAAAAAATGGTTAAGGGCTGTCAGTTTTGAGAGTTTCTCCTTTGAATAAGTTCTGAGAGACCTTTTGAGAGCTAGAAATAGTATAAAATTCCTAAGTCAGTCTATAATTAGTCTATGTTCAGCTCACTGAAACTTTCTTCTGAGGGCTGTTGGTCACTTCTGGTTTAACTCAAGTCCAGTTTGAGTCTCGGGGTGTTTGTGTTGCTGTTGGATTGCTGAGTTTCAGTTGGGTCTATCTGGGTATGGTGCTGTGTGTTTTGAAATTGTCCCATTGTTGTGCTAGTTGAATTAACGGTTCCATTACTGTGGTATTGATGTTGCTGACTACTACTTCTTCTTCTTCTATTTCCATTATCCAGGTACACATTTTGAACCTGATTCAATGTAACACAACCAGTTGATAATGAAATATGATGGGAGCATGAGTTTGATATAGTTTTTTCCAAATCGTTGTATAGTTTTGTATTGATGTAGTCCAGTACTGATTGGAATATGAAATGCTAATGTAGCTTAGGACTTTAATTATGAATGATAAACATAAGGCTTTGTATAATTAGGATTGTTTTCAAGTAAGTTTGGACTGTAGATGGACTATTTGGATTATTGCAATTAATGGCCATCCAGCTATAGCTTTAGTAATTGATACTTGCTTAGTTTAGCAGTTGTTAAAAGTAAGATCCCAAATAATGTAGATTCCATGTTAATTTGGATTTCAAAGTACCTCTCTAGTAGCTTTGAGCCGCCATAGTTATCTGATATATTGTTAGTGGTTTACTTTAGCTGTTATACAATCAGATATGAGTAGAGTATGAATTCAGCTTATTCACTTATTCCTGTCAGTATCAGAAAAAAGAATCAAGCTATTGGTCTATTCATTTGAGAATTACGTTCATAGGGTATTGATAACTAATCCATTTCATATGTCTATTTTACCTTTCACTTTCAGTAGTATTTAACCAGTAACCAAATAAATAACGTGACTGAAGCCCTGAAATGGCGTAAAAACAATCAGCCTAAGGCAAGTTCAATAGGAACTTGGTTGGATTCAATTGAGGTTACATTTAACCACTAGCCCGTCTGCAGGCCGTTGAGCTTGAATGCATTAAACAGGCGGCCCAGGGACTTGATCTTCGAATCTCCACAACGCCGCTGGATCAGCTTGGCTGATTTGGGCTAAGCCCAGGCCCAATGCATGCGGCTATTGGACCTTTGTCCAAAATGTAAATTTTTTGTTTTGGCACATTATACTACTAGGCGCACATAGCAGTTTTTTTATTAATAATAAATCAACAAACCACAATGGAAGAGTACACGTAAGGGGGGCATGGACCTTACCTTACTAATCCTATTGAGGCGAAGAAAAAACCTCATCATCTAGAAAGCATGTAAAAAATAGGAACTTGAGAGAACCAATATTCTATGACCGCCATAGAATTTATAACACACTCTACGATGCTATTACAAATGATGATGCTTTGAAAATGATAAACTAAAACCATGTAGAAACCATAGTATTGACCCTCATTTATCAAACTTGTGAGTTCTTCAATTTGAACTTCCTTAAAATCCTCTTTACCGGTCTTCAAGTAATCTTCAAAATTCTTCATTTCTTCTCCGATCTATTGGACCTCGTAGATGTGGCAGGGGCAACCCCTTTTTGCTTTGCAGCTCTCACTGGAAGTTGTCTGAGTGTTATTCCTTGATTAACCTCCTTCATTTTACTATGCTTAGGAGAGAAATCTCCACTTGTGGCTGCCATTTCATCTTATTCCTCTTCTCCATAAATATCAAGACGTAAGTTGAGCTTTAGTTTTTTATTATCTTCTTCTTGTAGAATCATCTGTAGTGGTTCCTGCCTCTTTACTCTCCTTGCACTACCGGGCTCATGTCTCTTTTCTTTTATCTTTTGTGAAGTCATTTTTGATCTAGTTGAGTATGAACATCTTTGAGGTTTTGGACTTACCCTCTCTTCCAATAAAATTCTGTCCTCCAATCTGATAACTGAAGCATTTGAATTGTGTTGTTGGTGACTTAACTGATTTTGGCACAATTCGCTACTGCTTTCCAGGAGTTAATATTGCTGATTTATGTTGATCACTCACACAATTAGCAGTTGGAGTGTTAGAGATGAGCTGTTGCTGGTGTTTTTCTGAATTTAATGAGAGGACTGTTGGCCTTGATGTGCTCGCATTGTGTTGCTGCTGTTGGAGTGAAGTGCTCGTAATCTGCAACTGCTGTCCAAATTCCAAGCTTGCATTATAGTCCTGTTGTTGCTGTTGCAAAATAGCTGGAGAAATATGGTTGGTAGGTGTTGCTGCTAGTGGAAGCAGAGTCGCATGCACTGCATTTTGAATTGCTATAGCTGCAGTTGGAGGGTTTCTTGATACAAAAGCTGGAGCATTGATATTCAAGTTGCTGTTGTGTACAGTTGCACCCTCATATTTTGGCTTTTCTCTTAAGTCAAGCTCTTCACCTGCACTCTCATGTATCACTTCATTGTTATTTCCAGTTGATACTATCAGCTGCCTAGATTCACCTTCAAACTCCCCAAAAGACTCTACTGATTGTGAAGGGATTTCAAAAACCGATGTGTTCAAAGTGACAAAAGGTTGTTTGACCATAGTATTGTTCATCATCATTGCATTATGTGTGTCTTTGATGATTTCTTCGACTTGAGGATTGGAAAAATACACTGCTGGTGCATTGGAACTGTGTGCCTCTGCATTTTGCACATCAGAAAGAACAATGTCCTTCGACACACTTAGTGGACCACCTATGTTCTTGACCTTTGGGATGGTGTTTACGAACACCGCTGCCTGAGCATCTTTTACCATTTTGTCCAGATCTGGATTAAGTATGTGTACAGTTGGTGAGGCTGCATTAGATATTGCCCCAACCATTTGGTCGTCGACATGAACAAGAGCATGATACTTTGAGATTGTTGGTTCATTATTTGTGTTTTCCATAGATTGCCAGCGTTTTCCACTGCCTTGAGTCTTAGAAAGCGTAGATGTTGTGACTAAAGCATGACATGCCTCTTGCAAGTTCTTCTCAACATCATCCAACTCAGGTTCTTTCAGCAATACATCAAAGGAGTTGGAGACATTAACATTCTTTGGTGTACATATTACGTGGTTTGTCCTTTTTTTTGTTCGTATTCAAATATCCTACTATGAGTTTTAAGTTAGGTAGCAGGTTCAAATTAAAAGACACCCCTTTTGTTTGGATCCAGACTTGAACTTGAAGCCCGAACTTTATAATATTAATTGATTAGGGCCTTTTTCTTTATTTTTAGAGACAAATAAAAATAGAAAATCATAGTCATTTTAGATTTGGGCCTTTAAATAAAAAATGAGACGAGCATCACCAAATAAAATGCATAAATTGCGGGACCCTCATGAATATATATATTAAAATACTTAGATTTCGGGACGGGCTGTTTAGCGAATTTCACGGCCTTTCCCAAAATAATAATGCGTTAGTCTCTTTGGGCGCGTCTTTAGTAATTTTACCTTCCTTAATTCGGGTGTGCATTTCATGCGACCCAAATCTAAATCCCAAAACGTTGAATAAAATGTGTCGAGGATCCGAGTGCATTTCATGTGACGTGATCTAAAAACATATTTTAAACAACGTTCAATTCCTTAAAAAATAATTTAAAGCGGCTAAAAGTTAAAATTTGCACATAAG
Organism: Nicotiana glauca; assembly: GCA_026770625.1. NCBI lineage: Eukaryota > Viridiplantae > Streptophyta > Magnoliopsida > Solanales > Solanaceae > Nicotiana > Nicotiana glauca. Next base: position 10,729 of record MU759766.1, on the reverse strand, counting down.
TTAAAGCATGTTCTAAAATCATATAAATAAGCCAAATATGACAGTTGAGCGACCATGCTAGAACCACGGATTTCGGGAATGCCTAACACCTTCTCCCGGGTTAACAGAATTCCTTATCCAGATTTCTGGTTCGTAGACTGTAATATGGAGTCAAATTTTTCATTGATTCGGGATTCAAACCGGTGACTTGGGACACCATAAATCTCTCAAGTGGCAACTCCAACTCTTAATAATAAATCCCGTTTCGATTGTCTTTTAATTGGAAAAACTCCCTTTACTACGCTCTTCGCGGGGCGCAATAGATAACAAGGAGGTGTGACAGCTCTGGCGACTCCGCTGGGGATAACAACCCAGAAACATTGGTTCAGGGTTAGAAATTCGAGCTTGGAATAATTGTTGTATTTGGCTTATTTATTATCTGATTTTTATTTGATGTTTTAGGCTTACATGTGCTAAATATTGCTTTTTACCACTTTGATAATTTTTGAATTGTGCATATCAACTGCATTCTCACGCACCCCCTCTGAGTCTTCTTGAAGTTAAAATTGGGCATTTGCTTGACATAGACCGCTTTCTTTGAGATAACCGAGGTGTTTGGCACCCGGTGAAGGATTTTAGTCACACATGTTTTAGGCGGGGAGCACCACCAGCTAAGCCGGAAAGCAATGCTACCGGTACACTGACCTTCCTCGGCCCGATTTGTCCACTCGAGTAAGCCAGTCTAGATACTTTCTCTAATAAGATGTTAACTTAGAATAACAAAGATTCCTCTCAGATCCCTAGTAGGAACGTTTGTTTGCATCAAGTGCATTTGACCTTGGAGACTCAACACAAGGGTTGGGTCTGTCTAGGACAGGTGTACCAAAAATGAAACAGACCATCCTGATGCATCTTACGTGCTACTTGCGCATCTGTTTGTCTCGGCTTGCATGTTGACTGACCTCTAGAATAAAAAAAAAGAAAAAATAGAAGAAAATGAAAAAAAATAAAGAAAGTAAGAGATAGGTATTTAGAATTCCGAATTCGAGCTTAGATGAATTCTTATAATTGGCTTTGTTTTATCTAATTTTTACATGTTGAGCCCAAATGTACTAAATGTTGTTTTTACTGCTTTGATATTCTGTGAATTGAATATAAATTGTTACGAAATCCCTCTCCTCTCTGAGTCTTCTAAATCATGAAGAAGGGTGCACTTCGTGTGACTTATTTTCTGTATAGAGTTTACTCAAATTTTAGAACGAGGTTTGGATAAGTTGCAAAGCCAGTGAAGCTTCTGTATTCCCGGTACGCTGCCTCCCCCTCGGCTCGAGTCGTCCACTCGGGTAAGCCAGGTCTAGAACAATAAACCTAGGCTTTTAACCTAGAATAACAAAGCCTCATGCCAGATCCCTAGTAGGAACGATTATTTGCATCATGTTGCATTTGACTTAGGGGACTCAACACAGGGGTTGGGTCCGTCTAGGACAGGTAACCTGAGATAAAAAAAGACCATCCTGCTGTATCCCGTTTTACGTATTTATTTACTTCAGACTTGCATGCTGGCCGGCTTCTGAAAATTGGGAATATTGGAAAATTTGAAAAAAAAGAGAGAAGGAGAGAAATAGCAGTGTAAAGGGCTAGGGGAGTTAATTGCCTGTTTTAAAAAATACCAATGTCCAAGTAGTGCCGAAACTCTGCCAGATTTTTGAGAAAAATGAAAAAAAAAGGAGGTTTTTATTTTCAAAAATAGTTTGTTTTATTTGTCAATAAAAAAGAAAAAAAGTTGTTATTTTCAAAATAGTTTATTTTATTTTCCACTAAAAAAAAATATTTTCAAAAAATAGTTTGCTTTATGTGCCAATAAAGGAAAAATGTGATTTTGTTTTCCAAAAATAGTTTATTTATTTGTCAATAAAATGAAAAAATAGTTCGTTTTATTTGCTAATAAAAAGTCTTATTTTCAAAAATAGTTTGTTTTGTTCACCACTAAAAAAGAAAAGAAAAAAGGGGAATAGTAGAAAGACAAAAGAAAAAGAAAAGCAAATGAGAAATTAGGGAAACAAGGAAAGTTTTGAAAGCACTTAAAAGGGGCGCAAATAAAAGAAGCCGGAATGACGCACACAGTCGGAGCAAAGGCATGTTAGAAATGGTTAAACTGCCTTGGTACATTGCATCCCAACGTGCAATTGCAATATGTGTTAAACTCTAACGCTAACAAAGTTTGTTGTTTTCCAGAAATTTCAAACAGTTAGTTTGTTAGAACGTACAGGCAGATTACCATTACCAAACAAGATCTAAAGGGCCCATATCGAAAAGCATGTCTAACTCAGAGAAAAGTATTGAGAAGGAAAAGACGGAAAATCAAATGCTAGGAGGAAGTAGATAAGTTGAGACAAGAGATGAAAGAAATGCACCTAGCCTAGGCTAGGGTGCAAAAAGTGCCAGTCCCTCCCACTACTCCTACTCTCCCAATGGCCCATCAAAAATCTTCCCAATTCACCAATACCTTCAGGGGGAAATTGCCTACGATCCCCAAGCTCCACCACCCAAACAGAACCCTCATCCACCAATTGTTCCTCTTTTCGTCGCACCCCCACCAGCCGCACTACAAAGATCATCCAGTGAGCCACTGTTTCAGGCTCATGATAACCAATACTATCCTATTGAACCTACCTTCAAAGCACCCGAGCCACATACTTATACAACTCACTTTGAGCACCCGGCAGAAACTGAAAGGCCGATTAAGAGTTAGGAGCACGATGAAGTGCTTTGCAAATTGAGAAGCATGGAGTAGTCCTTCAGTAATATGCATGGGTTGGGCGGCCAAGTCAGTGTGGCTTACAAAGATCTGTGCCCCTTCCCCAATGTTCAGTTGCCGGCAGGGTTCAAGATGCTAAAGTTTGATCTATATGAGGGGCATGGTGATCCCATGGCACATCTACGAGGCTTCTGTAGCAAGGTGAGAGGGGACGGGGGAAAAGATGAGTTGCTGATAGCTTATTTTGGTCAAAGTTTAAGCGAGTCTACGCTGGAATGGTACACAAGGCAGGATCCTAGCAGGTGGTACACCTGGGACGATCTAGCACAAGCATTTGCAGGTCACTTCCAGTATAACCTTGAGATCGTTCCTGACCGTCTCACATTGTTGAAACTTGAGAAAAAGCCTGGAGAGAGATTCAAGGAGTTCGGGTTCCGTTGGAGGGAACAGGCGGCGAGAGTCGATCCGCCAATGAGGGAAGGTGAAATGGTGGACTACTTTTTGCAGACTTTGGAGCCAACTTACTTTGGTCACCTGGTGACGTCAGTTGGTAAGTCTTTCAATGAGGTAGTAAAAATGGGCGGTATGATTGAAGAGGGACTCAAGTCCAACAAGATAATGAGCTATTCAGCAATCAAGGCCACAACTCAGGCTATTCAGAGCGGCACGAGAGGTGTGCTCGGGAAGAAGAAGAGAGAAGAGGTCGCAACAGTCGAAGCAGGTACCTGGTCCAGATCCAGATCCAGAGGTCCTTCCCCCTACTACCAACCTAGACCCCACCTCCCAAATTACCTATACACTCCATATGTCCCTCCACAGCCCTACTACCCACCACAAGAACCACATTGTTCCGTCCATCACGCCCAAACATATACCCAGCTTCCGGCTCGCCCGCAGTGGCGTGCGTCGGCTCCCCAAAATACATATCCACATCCACAAAACACATATCCACCTCCGAGGACCTATAGAAATCCTCTAGGGTCAGGGTTTCAGGGGAATCAAGCTTTCAAGAATGAGAAGAAGCAGAAATATACTCCGCAGGGAGAATCATATACTACTATGTTCCACAAATTGAGGCAGTTAGGCCTGTTGAATCCCATTGAGCCAAAATTGCCAAATCCCCTGCCTAGAAATCTTGACCCTTCAGCGAGCTATGACTATTGTTCAGGGGCTCCCGGACACGATACTGAGAAATGTTAGAAGTTGAAGAATGCCGTGCAAGAGCTTATTGATACAAATAGGATCGAGGTCCAGGCTCCAGAAGCACCAAAGATTAATCAGAATCCGCTACCAGCACACCATGAGACCCACATGATCGAACTAGTGCACAAGGGAGGCGAGCTTAAGAAGTCCTCACAAACATAATGATGATCCGTGCCAGTGAAAATAGTTCAAAAGAAAAACCAACCGGTGGAAAAGCAGTGGTGCAGTGTGTAGATGAAGGTCCCAGCAAGGCGAATGTACAGTTTGTGGGGCTAAAAGCAAAAATCAACAATTGGATGGCTACTCCCCTTCCTATCCGGAGGGAGACTTGGTAGTGGGCTTTGATTTTCTTTCTTGTTTTCTGGATTATTCCAGGGTTGTAATCCAGATTTCTTTTTGTGCTCGTCAAAGTGTGAAACCTTGTTATCCCGTATTTTAATAAAGTGAAAGTTTTTTTTTCTTTTTCTTCATTCCTTATTTTGTTTTAAATTTTGTCTTCGTCTTTTCTTTTTCTGAACAGTTCTCTTTATACTGGTTCTAATGACATGGCATGAATGACGGATCTTCAACCTAGTCTAAAAGATCAATCTGATTCCGAACTAATAGTACAAGAGGTAGATTATCATGATGAGTGGGTCAAAGCCCGATTGGAGCATTTGAGCTTGATTGATGAAAAGAGATTGGCAGCAGTATGTCATGGCCAGTTATACCAAAAGAGGATGGCAAGAGCATATAATAAAAAGGAACGTCCCAGGAAATTTGAAGTGGGACAACAAGTGTCGAAACGGATCCTTCCACATCAGGCCGATGCAAAGGGCAAGTTCGCCCCGAATTGGCGAGGACCGTTTATTGTGACCAGAGTGTTGTCCAATGACACTTTATGTCTAACAGATATTGAAGGAAGATATATAGACATGGCTATCAATTCTGATGCAGTCAAGAGATATTATGTATGATTTCTTTTGGTTGTAATTATTTCTGTTTGTTTGTACTTGGCATTGTATCGGAGAATGAAATGACGGAGGCAATTTGTTCTTCTATCAAAACACTTTAACTCTTTCTTCCCCTTTTGAGCCTTATTTATTCTTTCATACTCCTATTTTGGAATCAGTAAGAAAAAACAAAGAAAGTAACAAGAAAAACAAAGAAAGTGGGACCTGTGAGCACGTGATTTTTGCCCCAAGCAAATTATTCCAAAAAATATATGCAAAAATGATTTTTGTGTGGAATTTGTTGATGATTGTTTGTTTAATAATAACTCATGAAATAAGTAGAAATACTAGAACTTTTTCTAATTTTTGAAAGGAAAAAAAAACAAAATACCATTTTGATATTAATTAGAAAATACCAAAAATAGAAATTAATTGCTCTTTAATTTTAGAAAAATCAAAAAAATAAAAGAAAAATACAAAGAAAATACAAGGAATAACAAAATACAAGAGTAATACGAAAATATAGAAAAGGAATAAATACAAAAAATACTAAGAAAATACAATGTATAAATACAAAAATACAATATACAAAGAAATTGGGCCAAATAACAAATTCAGTGGCCCAATTGATACAATACATAAGACCCGGCCCAAAAGAAAGTGAATCAGCCCGTATGCCTATACATAAACCAAAACGACACCGTCCAGGGGAGATTTAATATGGACCATCGATTCATTTGATCAAACGGTCCAGAGTAACGGTTGCCTAATAATTAAAACGACATCGTACGCTTGAACCAATCTGAGCCGTTGATATCATCCATCCAATGGTCACGATTAAATAACAACTTAATGAGGACGACGTCGTTCTTGGTGTAATTGCATCTGAGCCGTTGGTACATTTAATCCAACGATCTCAGATCAATCAGATGTTTTAAATATATAAAAACATAACACATATCATTATACATCACCCTTCGTCCCAAATGAGAAACCCTAGCCACCCTATCATCCTCTCCACTATCGCTGGAACCCTACCGGCGGTGGTCCACCCCCTACGTCAATCAGCCCACCATTAACACCCCTGAGCCTATTTCTTCTCCTCTATCATCCTATCTTATCAGATCTCCCAAAAGACTACTGGAACATCTCGAATAATCCAAAAGGTGTCGCTGGAACCCTACTCCGGCGACCACCACTTATGAACCAGGGTCTGTCGTTAACACCATATGACCGTCTCATCGTCCTCTACAACCCCCACTAGGTAGATTCCCTCAAATAAGCCCCAAACCCTTCGAATATTAAAAAATGTGTCGCCGGAACCTCACCCCAACGGACACTCCTAGTCCAAAAACCACCATGTTAAACCCATAGCCCTATTCCTAAGAATCTTTCTTACAAAAAAAGACTCGAGAAGTCTGCCTGAAGAATAAAAGCCAAGAAAATGGCTCTTGAACTTCCGATACTGGAAAATCCAGAAAAAAAAGAAAAATGAAGAAAAAGAAGAAAGAAGATAGAAAGAAAGAAAAAAGAAAGACACAAAGAAAGTTAAGTACCCTGAACCCCTAACTTTTCGACTGTGCATGTCTCTTTCTGATTTTTCTCTATTTTTTGTCTGTTTCTTTGCCTTCCTGAGTATGCTATGAATCTATTACATGCTTAGTCATTTTTTGTTTGTGCTTAATCATGAAAATCTTGCCTGACTGTGTAATTTCCTGATCTTGTACTTTGGAATCGCATGATTATAGGTTTTTCTTTTCTGATAAAGTCTTTAGTCAAATCGTATGCTTTGTATTCATAGCCACACTTAGGGTTCTTACTTGATAGGTTCGAAATTAATGATTGAGAATTCTGTTAATTTGATTCAACCTATTATCAATTTGTTCCCCCTGAATCTTGTTAATTGAGTATTTAATCTTAATGTGGCTATATCTGTAAGACTGTCTAGTGTTGGCTAGTTTTGAAATTTAATTTTGACTTTGACTTTTCTGAACTTCTGATTGAATAAGAGGGTTAATTGGGTAATTAGTCTTAATTTGACTACATCTGCAAAGTTGACTAGTTATGGCTATTTTTGCAATTCAATTTTAACTTTGACCTTTAAGGTTCTGATTAAACAAAAGGGTTAATTGGGTAAATAAAAGAAAAACACAGGGGTTAAAGGGGAAAGGATAAATGGTATATTGTAACTAAACAGGGTTAAGGGCATGAAAGGTAATACTACCTTGATTCGTGGGTAAATGATTGAACAATAAGGGGTATTTTGGGTACAATAAAAGGGTAAATAGGTAGAAACTAATAGCAAGTGAGGGTATAGGACATTTAAGGGTAATTAGAAGAATGTGGATGCCACTAGAACCTTCTAGCAGAGGTTCTAGTGCATTTACGGATGAATTAAGTGTATTAATCTGAAAGTAAGTTATAAGAACTGGGGTGGAAAATCTGAATATTAATTTCAAATTTCCCTCCCATTTTTCTCTATAAATAGGCCTCCTTAGGCCACATTTTTAGAGGTTCTGAAAGGTGGGAGAAAGTTTAGAGGTTTTTGAATGTTGGGGAGAGGTTCAGAAGTGGATAAGTTGAAAATACTCAGAAATTAAGTAATTCTAGTGTTCGAAAGTCTGAAAGAGCTTAATAGTCCCAAAATATTCATACTGTTCTATTGGTTTTTACTCAATTTCGAGTGGAAATTTCCTGAGTTCTGGTGTTTCATCTACTGTTCTGAACCTATTGTTGAAGCTGTTGGGTTTAAATTTTGGTATCAAGTCTGTTGCTGTGTTATTGTTGTGGATTTGCTGGTTATTGCTTGGAGTCCTGTTATTTGCTGATCTTTTTCTTCATTTTCACCTTAGAACTCATTGAGTTTGTTTCACATTTGACCAGGTACACTTCTGATCTTTGAAGATGTAATCAGAATCCTGAAGTTATAAAGTTATTCAACAAGTTTTTTCCTAGCTTTCAATTTTGTTTACTTTATAGACGATAGGACTATATAATTTGATATGTAATTTGTTAGCAAATTATATGTATAATCTGAACTATGGATTTAGATTAATAATTCCTTGAACTAGTTAGCTTAGGTATTCATGTAGAAGTTACACGAAGTAGATCAGTGAAAATAAGTCACATAGATTATAAAACTGGTCAAAGCCTAGTATATCGATTTTTAGATCTTCATATGTCATTAAATCAGAAGTGTAATACAAATAATTGAAATTCCTTTGTAGTTAAGTTCTGTATCAACGGTTATAAATTTGAAAAAGTATGAAATAGTTAGATTTAAATTTCGTTTATGGCACCGCATTGTTTAAACTAGTTTGATTATAAACTCACGTTAAAGTTCAGAAACATTATGTGAAGCAGGAATTCAAAAAATATGAATGAAATCCAGGACTTAATTTGAATATGTTTGTTGAAAAGTTAGATTAATGTTTCCATTTCAATAAAACAGTAAGGTAATTCTGCACCTAAATAAGTAGATGCCTCGACTGATAAAATAAGACTTAGTTAATCTGGGTAATTAAACAGTAGTATCCAAATAAAAATTAGTGTTAATGCTTTTAGTCAATTTCTGATATCGAAGTTACAATACTTGTTTACATATAATTAGTTCAATGAAAACGTTTTAACATGTTTTGGATTTGTTAATGATTTGGGCCTGATCAGGAAAAGAAGCCAGATCCAATCGTGGTGGCTTATAGGCCCATAAGAGATGACCTCGTAAATGCGAACTGGGCTCTATTCAGCCCTACGCATGGCTGTGTATTACCCTTTGTTGGCCTGCTTTCCAGGCCCAAAACACGCAATGGCCTGGATGTGAATGGAATACTAATACAAAATATAATTAGACAGCATTAGTAGTTATCTTATATAAGGCAAACACAATGATAGAAAACGTAATACACTATAGGTTTGACCCTTAAAAATGAAATGAGATGAGCCTCGTTATAAGGCAAGAATGCACGGGGCCCTCAAATAATTATTATAAAATCCTTAGACTCGGAAGGACCATTTAGCTAATTTCACGGTCTTTCCAAAAGTAATAAGACGTAGATATTTTAGGCATAATTTTAATATACATTCTCAAATACGGGTGCACATTTATGTGACCCAAATCTTAATCTCAACGAAGTCGAAGTCTATTTAAAGCCACAGGCGTACTGGTACGGTGTGGTTAAAAAAATGCATTTTGACTACGTTGCAATTCCTTAAAGTTGAAAAAGCGAAATACTGATGCACATAATTGAAATATATAATTGAAATCAGATAAAAGCAAATACAACAGTTGAGCGACCGTGCTAGAACCACGGAATTCGGGAGTGCCTAACACCTTCTCCCGGATTAACAGAATTCCTTATCCGGATATCTAGTTCGCAGACTTTAACAGAGTCAAACTTTCCTCGGTTCGGGATTAAACCGGTGACTTGGGACACCATTATATTCTCAAGTGGCGACTCTGAAAATTTTAAATAACTAATCCCGTTCCGACTGTCCTTAAATTGGAAAAACTCCTTTCCCTTCTTTATTATATTTCTTCCCGAGGTGTAGTAAATAAGCGGGGTAAGCGTAAAAAGGAGGTGTGACAGCTCTGGCGACTCTGCTGGGGATTCAGAAACCCAGAATCTCTGGTTCAGGGTTTAAGAATTCGAGCTCAGTTAAATTGCTGAATTTGTTTATATCTGATTTTTCCTATATGTCTTGATTAATGTGCTAAATGTTTACCGCTTTGATATTACGTGAACTGTATATTAATTGTGCCGAAAACCCTTCTCTTTTTACCTCCGGGGATGTGCTTATTGCTTGAGACTCCCCATTCTGTTAGTGTCATACCAAAATAAGAAAAGAGGCCGGACAAGTTACTAAGCCGGACGATCCCGCGGGTCCCCGGTACGTAGCCCCCTCCTCGACTCGAGTTGTCCGCTCGGGTACACAGTCTAGAACAAAATAACCAGGTTTTGAACCTAGAAATAAGACGTTTATTTGCATCATATCTGACTTAGGGGACTCAACACAGGGGTTGGGTCCGTCTAGGACCGGTAACCGGATATGAAAAGATCACCATGATGCATTTTACGTGTACTTATTTGTCTCTGGTCCGCATGCTGACCGGCTTTTTGAACATCGGGACTTTTGCAAAATTGAGGAAAAGAGAGAAATAGCAGCTTAAAGAATTAATTATTTAGAAAAACCAATGCCAAAATGCTGTTGAAACTCTGCCGAAATTTCGAAAAAAAAATGATGAAAAAATGGAAATATTTTGTTTGTTTTACTAAAAGCAAAGGAAAATAGAAAAAGAGTCTTTATTTTTGAAAATTGTTCGGCGAAAAAATAATTAAAAAAAAGAGTCTTTATTTATTGTTTGTTGAAAATGAAAAAAAGCCGTTATTTTATTTCGTTTTCAAAACAATAGAAAAGGAAAATAGTTTGTCTTGCCGTGGAAAAATAAAAATGAAAAAAAAAAATTTAAAAAAAAAAATGATATATAGTTTTTTTTATGAAATGCAAAACTGAGAATGAAAAAAAAAAAGAAGAAGTCTTGCTTTTGAAAGTAGTTTTGTTATTTGCTTATGAAATGCCAAAAATGAAAATGAAAAAAATTCTTGTTTGAAAATAGTTCGTTAATTTGACCGAACTATGCTGGTTTGATTCTCGTCTTTCGGAGCGTGATACGTAGGCAACACTTAAATGAGTCCAACCATACTTTTTGCAAAAATAGCCAAAAATTGTCAAAATTTTAAATTTTTATCATAAATCAAGTGATGCCATTTTGTCAAAATGGCCGAATGTCTTGAAAATGCGCCGAAAGGCTGTTTACACAAAAATGATCATTTTTTGAGTCATTAGCAAGCACAACCTT